>CM076614.1:33269151-33453519 GCA_038502775.1 Hippodamia convergens
CTCTGAGTATATCATGATTCCTTTGTGAATTTTTTAATAATCCAGTTTTTGATCCCTAATATGACGAGTGCCGATTATTCGATTGTTTTTTCATTCACTCTGGAATTTGATAGAAAATTTGATTTCGGTATTGTAGGTAGGTATGTTAGTTCAATTTTAAGATAATTTTCTATTTCAATCAACATTCGAAGATTCAGTGAAGAACATACAGAAAAAAAATCTGATTATTCTAATTTTATAACATTTATAACGCCACATACACATGTGAAAATCTCAGCATGAACAAAACTGCTATCAAGTTTAACTTTCCTCTATATTCATATTAAATATAGCAAATTTGAAAAAAAAAAAGTACTTATTCATCATATACAAGGAGTTTTTACGTTCGAGCTATTGATTTACGAAGTTGGTCGGAATGTAACCCTCTGAACTTGTCACCCTAGAAAGATTGCTATCGTGGCAGGAATGGGATATATTGTCCGAGGATTTCACGATATCATGATATTTCATGAATCATAAAAATTATAATCTGAGCCGGATTGATGAAAGTTTCTTGAATTCAATATTTTTGTCGAAATTTCATCGAAAAATGTTCAAACGCGAGAATGTTCATTGCTTAAACCCTGTGCATTTTCATAAACAGAAAGAAAAAAACTATAAAATTCTTCCCTAGTTTGAGTGAAATACGAAAATAAGGCTTGAAACTAACACATATCATCGGTAGCCACAACTTGACTAACCTTCATCGAAGGAAAAAATAAATAATATCGCTAGCATTCGAAAATATTCTAGACTTGATATCTCAGAAGGTAAGTATCCTCGTGGCAATGTAACTTTCAAGATGTCGCATATTTACCACTATATCTGTTCTTGATGGTACCCTTTGTGTACCGGAATAAATATGAATGAAAAAATCGATATAATTTTATTTCTACAATAAACATAATTAAATGAATGGTTATGTATATTAGAAAATGTAAATGTGTATCAATATATGCGATCCATACAATATATAGTGGGTATCCCAGACCTTTCAGACTAGATAGGTAAAAATGTTGTGAGGAGTTCTGGGCTCGATTTTCGTGAAATCCGTTTCAAGATGATATCTTCATTTGTTTCGAAGATGTAACAAAATTTTTAAAATTTTTATCGATTTCGAAGATAACTTTTTCATTTTCGAAAATATCTGAAAGAGTTTCAAAACTTTCAACAAGCACTTTTCGACTAGAAATATCGCAATATTTTCATAATAGAACATACATGATAACATTCGTCGAAAACCCATACATAATATAGTTCGTTGAAACCATGTTTCTGGAAGCTTTTAAAATATGAACATATGAGTTAACGGAAGGGTTGATGAAATAGCCGAAAAAGTTACATCATTTCAAAGTCAGATATATGCAGACGAATGTAAATTTATTTTATGGATGTTGCATTCTGGATTATTTGCATTTTTAAGTATACATAAAGATTCTATTGCTTTTGTTCATTGTAAATGAATACATTCGATTTTTACATTTCCTATATATTCCGGTACGACCTTACATTTAACGACCAACAAGATATACAGAAACAGCGTTTTACGAGAATATTATGAGAGCCGCATTAGGAGGAAAGATCTTCTGAAATGCCATGAGGATAGGTACTTACTAAGACTTAATTTGCCTCAATATAATGATTAGAGGAATTATTTTCAGTTTTGAGACAAAATTGCAGACACTTGGAGTGAAAATTTCAATGAGTTCCAGTCAATCTGAATATTGAATATCGTATCAATACAACTAGCAGTTTCCACACGCTGCTCGTTGAAATTTTTTTCAAGGAAACGAACAAATGGAAAAACAAAAATTGTAAAGACCAACTAATAGGTAATTGAAATTGCCCAACTGTCAATTTCGGTCTGTAACCTTAACTCAAAAAACCAAGAAACATCATGGTATAATTCGATTATCAAGAAATTTTTTATTTTGCACATGCATTCTAGATATCCTTCCTACAGAAATGGTTTGAATCTCGTATCAAAGTCTCCCGAATAAAAAGTATCAAACTACGCATGAAAAGAGATTTCCAGATCAAATCCAATGTTATCGTCGAATTGTTGGTTGTTACATCTTACATGGAAAATTATCTTCTGTCTTTGTTTATGTTTACGTTTAGCCATGCAGCTGTTGTGTCGTATCGTAACCGCTTGATCATAATGATTTAAAGATCGTAAACGTCCAAGCTTCCGACTTGAGGAGCTGGGGTATTCGATGTTGCCGGCAACACTTTTTAATTCATGTAATGGTTGGTATTTTATTATGAAATTATCGTTATCATATTTTTCCTGACTTAGATACGGTTGAAAGGCATGAATAATATTCGAATAGATTTTTTATTTGAAAAGCATTTGAAGTTATAAAGAATCAATTTAATGAAATTTGTGATCCTCTGATCTGTGAAGTTTGTCCAAAAACTTTTGATTCACGAAAACTTTGATCTTTGTTGAATTCTGTTCGTGTTATGCCTGTTTGTTCAGTTAACGAAGGCCTGAAATCAATTTTTTCCAGAATAAACTGCATTTTTGATATGTCATGAAAGTAGGAACGGACAATTCCTTGAAATATTCTCGAAATCGAGAATGAGAATATGTATGTAGAGCGCAAAATTCTAATGAATAAAACAGCCTTCTCCATTGTCGTAGTGTGAATTTTGACCAATTAGCGGAGCATTTCTCTATTTGCTTTCTTTTCTCACTTGCTATCTTCATTACGTTCGAGTTGACGAAGACGAAATGATGTTCATGACTATAATAAAACAAGTCATACCAAACAACATAGTGAGAAATGCCTTGTTTTGAGTTCAAGAAAAATGTTGGAAGAAATAATCAATATTGCTTGCATTGGATAGCGTCATATGCTGTCAGATTAATTTCGTTTTTCATTAACAGAAGGTTGGAGTTTGTGAAGTGTTTGATGCGAACCTAACCTTAAAATAGGAATGAAATAAAAGTGTTCCGGTTTTTCCGATCAGCGAAGAGTAGAATTTTGTAGAACTAATATGGAAAATTTTCTTCAATAATTTTTTTTATTGGAAATGTAAAATGAGTGGGAAACGTTTGATTTTTTCTCGAAACAAAGGAACAACCCCATTCTGATTGCATATTTTCGAAGTTTGCACTCCAGAATAGCGATTAGGAATTAAAGAGTCGCTTTTGCGATCAGACAAGATTTTGATATTTGGTTCAACTCGCCCAGAGCGATTGGATTTGATTATTTTGCTAAACTCACGGAGCGATACTCAGAACATATCAGAGTAACCAGGCCCCTCTTCCGCCTAGGGAACTTTGGGCAAGTGCCAGGCCCCGCGATCGATAGGGGCCCCGCTCATCAATTGTTCTGAACCGAGAGGAAAGAAGATTTCCTCAATAATGTCTGGAAATTTCCCATTTGATAGAAAAATTCCCTCATATTATTATAGAACTGATTTTTTCGAAAAGACCTAAACGGTTCTTTCTTTCAAAATTCCCTTTTGCGTACTAAAATTACCTTCAGGTAAAAAGACGGAAGTGATCATTCACAAGTCCAAATGGATTGGAATTCCCAGTTTTCTATCAACAAGTTCTCGAAGATTGCAATTTTTATGACCCTTGCTCATACTGGCATACACTAGATAAGAGCAATTATTAGCTTGTGTTATTTGTTGGGGTGGTTAGCCATAAAACATCTGTTCGAACCGAGTTGTTGATCACATTCTTACATTATTGAATTCATTGGGAAGCTTCCGAAGAAATCCCCATTTAACCACATAATTTCAGACAGCTTTACAAGACAAGAAATCAGTGGCGTATCAGAGGGCTCCACAGAACTCGCGATGCTGGTAGGTTCGGCACCAAAGGGGCCCCCAAGCCAAACTAAAAGCATGAAATGATGCCCCAATAATATCATTCTGTTGAGAGGTTTCTCAATATACCGTCAAGCTTTTCAGTACTCTCCTTAAACACGTCGCAAACATGTCTATCAGACTTTTGAGCTTACTCAGCTTTGGACAAGAAGTGGCCAGAGGCTTGGTTATCGACAAGTTGATGAATATGTTTATACAAAAAAATTAAACAGGGTGATCCAATTTTCTTATAAAAATGTTTTCAAATTCTTACCACATTGATGTGTTTCTAGTTTCTACACCATTTTCAAGTGTTATTCAAAAACCGTCAAGTGTATTTCAGAATAGTCACTTTAATTTCAGAATGTGTCAATTGAATTTCAGATTAGTAAATTGAACATCAGAAAACGTCGAATGTATTTCGAATCACTCAATTGAATTTCATTTGATATTTTCTAAAATTTAATTGACAAATCTGAATAAATGGTGTAGTTTCTAGTTACTTTTATATCAGAATTTACATTATTTCGTTTAGAAATTTTTGTTATACAATATATAAATTATTTTTATTACATTGTTCTCATTATTTCTCTATGAAAAACTTCAGGTAAAACTTATCATGAAAAATAGATCTATAGAGGACCCCAGATGGGGGGAGGCCGAATTTTGCTCCACGCCACTGCAAGAAATTTCAGGGCGAAATTCTGTAAATCGGCAAAATTCCCCCGACTTGATAATTAAATCACATCACGGCATTAGCGGCGGTAGGAATTCCTCTGTATTTCTATTTTGTATGTGGTATTCTTCGTAGGTGCCCCATTATCCTCATGTGCCCAGGGCCTCCAAAAGGTTAAAAACGGCCCTGAGAGTAACTCGTATATATCAACTTTTTGGCTTTCAAAATGTTTCTCTGTAATCGACATTAGTAATATGCGAACAAAACTTATAGAACTTGCGTTTTTGCTGAAGGTTGAAGTTGAGCTTGATGTCAGGAAAGGGTATGATTGAGGTTCCATCATGGTCATCGATTCGATCTAAAATATGCCACTACCTTTTCATTAACGAAAATATCTGAAAACGATTTAGAGGTAGTACAGGCAATTTTTCCCTGAAAATAAAGCACTTAATTCCATTTTTTCATATAGTATGAAATAACAAATTTTTCATTTCAAATACGAAAGCAATAAACTAGAAATTGAAAAAACTGAATATGATGTCATAATCCTAGTGAAAAAATGGTTCTTAAAAGTTTCAATCGTTTTTAGATGTTTTCGAGAATGAAAAAGTTATGGCCTAATTCCGAAATCTAGTCTAGAAGTACCAAAAACAGCCAAAATCAAGCAATTTGGGATGTACTCTATACAGGGTATTTCATTGGTGAATTAATATACGGTAACCTGAGCTAGAACTACCGTAGGTGTTTCAAGAGATACTTTCATCAGATTGATTCGTTTCGTGCTCGAATTTTCAATTATTCTTTGGACGATAAATCTTGAGTAAGACCACAATAAAATGTTGTATGTTTCAGTAACTCGAATACAGTTTGTTATTTAAGGAAGATCATAGGCATAAGTCAGGTTATTATTTAATTTTTTGTGTTTATAACTATCGATACTAGCAGAATATTGAAAATGAATGGAATCTCCAACAAACGGTACACGCATTAGAAAATTAAATTCCTCAAAGAATGAAAATATTATTTCAGGCAGGAATATCTGTATTTCACGTGAAATAACTTGTTTTAAATGTACACTGGTCCTAATAACAACCATTTTATCTAAGTATTCTGGAAACGGTATCCATTACAAGAGATAATTTCATCAGATTGATTTGTTTCGTTCTGGAATCTTCAATAAAATGGTGTATATTCGAGTAACTCGAATACAATTCGATCCTTGAGAAATTCAAAAGATATAACTTAGGTTATGATGTTATTTGTATTTCTGTGTTTATGAATATCCATACGAGCGGAAAATTGAAAATGATTGGAAAAACTATTAATGCATTATAGATCAAAATTCCAGAAAGAATGAAAATGTTATTCCCAAGGAGATTTGTACTTGACCAAGAAATTGCGTATTCGATATGTACACTGGTCCCAATAATTACCGTTTTATCTATTTCAGAAACGGTACCCATATCTACCTATACACCAATGGAAACAAATTGGGACCGGTCCTCGCATATACCACAGCGTCTATAAAAATATTAGGTCCGGTCCAAAAAGTACCAAAGGTCCCCACATTTACCGCTGGATCTCCGAATCGGTTCCCATATGTCCCGCTGTACATATATATATATATATATATATATATATATATATATATATATAAAACAAATAATGGAGGGTAGACAAAAAATCAAAGTACCTTTGTGTAACGTTACACTCAGTTTTCATTCAGATTTTACAAGATAATACTTATGTCAATATAGAAAATAACTGAGGAATTCGTAATTTAAACGGTGTTATTGGTACCCCAAATACAATTGTTTTTCTCTCAGAAAAAAAGAAAAGAAAATATAAAAAATGGTGACGACCTGACCTCATGAACTCTGGGTTTTATCGTCCACAGTTGTCCCCGGATCTTATGGTCTCTGAAGAGCTCAGAAAACGTAGAATTTGGTCTCGATTTCCCCGATACTTCCGAAAATCACTGATGTGCAGTTGTGACATACAACAGGATCTCATAAAAAGGTGCAAATCGGCCCTAAGAAACAGCCTCCTAAAATTTTTGATGGATTTTTATTAGCAAATGAAATTCACAGTTCTCAAATAACTCACTGGATGTTGTGCGGCTTCTTATTGTGGTTTGTAACAGATAAATCCGACAAAGTCCATTACAAATTGTCTTTCAGGAAAGAAAAAGGTAACGTTATTCGAAAAACAATCTGATTTTCTGCTTTACTCCTTGTGAAAATATTCCGGTAAGAACGAATATGCTCATCTCACAGCGAAGCTAAACCATCTGATTATTATCGGGAAATTCGACATATGAATGTGAATTTAAAAACATCGCGGTTACTCGATTCCAAATTTCAGCGGCGTCTGCACAGGGTGGCAAAAGGGGTTGAAAAACCGATTCATTTTCAAACCGTGACATGATATCACTGAATAGAAATAAGTTGATACTCTTGAGCTTCAGAAGAACTTGAAAAATAACAGAATCACTCAACATTCATAAAAATAGAAAAATGATATTTCATCACAACAGTTATTTATCGAAATATTCTAAAAAAAGCTTGCTTGATCAGGGAAGTGCCTGCTTTTAATTGACATCTTTCAGCCAGAGTGCATAGATTGTCAGTTTGTCACTACCCACAATTTTTATACACACTTGTTGCTTTCTGGTTATTTGCTGTTGATAATTTTTTTTATCATATTGAACGAGGTACCTATATCACAAACTTCACTTTCAATCTTTTTCGGTTCAATATTTCATTTTCTTCCACGCTGTTAGTTTGCAAAACTATTATACAATGTAATGAATAGTCATGAATTCTTCTCGACTGAGAAAAACAGCTTAGATTGATGATACAAGATGTTTTTTTTCGACACAGTCCATGCGGCGTAACTGGAAAATCTACAATTAGGTACCTTCTGCGGCCGCTGCAGGACAAGGCGAAAAAAGGAAAGTGATTAATTTTTTTAAACACTCCGTTACAAACATGGGATATCAGGCTCAAAATAACCCTGACATTCAGTCAACGCAAATCACGAATTTGTACAGTTGGCGTTATTTTATGCTTTTATCTTACTAAACGTTGCGTTGTTTGTGTCGATGTTATAAGTTCTAATTGAAAACCCTATTTTAGAAGATTTCAAATTCCTCCATATGTCACAACTCTTTTGGAAATATGTATTTCAACCCCTTCCATTAAAATTGCTTTGCCATGTTCCCACTGTTTTGAAATTTTTTCAACAGCTCAGAAATTTTTTGTCCCCTTTTATAATTCGCCAACTTCGTTCAAAGAAGGGGGGGGTCGTCCCCTCCAAATTCCCTCCCTCTAACCTTTCTCAATTTCGACCTGTCCACCACCCTGTGAGAACCTGCCTTTATACTTTACTCGATGCCTTCAAGCGCTAAAGAAAAAAATTACTTTCAGATTCTTGCTGTCCGTGGTTATGATGTGCGGAAAAGAGGTATAATAGAGGTGAAAGGTAAAGGACCAATGGAAACGTATTTCGTGGCTGGAAGGCAAATTGGCAAACCCCCAATTTTCCAGAGACAACCAAGTCATCACAGCAGTTTGGCAGCTGTGATGTATGCGATGAAGAAGAAGCATCATAGTAATAATTGTAAGTTATAGTAAAAAATGAAATTTCAGGCTCACCCAAAATCAGCTATACCACTTAACCCTTATACCACAGTGAGAGGGTGATAGAATGCAATGCACAAAAAGTGCATTTGAATATAACTTAATCCAAAATTTGTGAATGAAAGTTCGTCGAAAAAAAACATTAAGAAAAACCAACAATCAGAGGACATCAACGAATGAGTTCACACAGACCATATTGTATCTGAAACTTTTTTCATGACGTATGTTGATATTTAGAACGTCAGCTCTGTAAACCAATTCACCACTTTTCGAACACACAATTTCGGTTAATAGTTATTACAGAATATTCATAAGAAACATTTGTATAATATTTCTGAGATAGAAAACGCAGTCAAGTGATTCTACACAATTACATTTCGTAGTGGAGATAAGGTTCATTTCTCCACAAAATGATTTTATAAAATGTACATTAGGAGCAAACTTTTGTAATCATAATTCCTAATTCCATAGATGAACCTGATACAGAGGTTTTGCACAAGCTGGATTCGACCCAAAATTTCCTGATCAAGAAAAAAACATGCCCATGAGAACAATAGGTGAACTGTGACAAGACCACAGTCTCAAAAACAACGTTTTTGTATGAAAGGGCAGATACGACCATCCGGTATAGCACTCTCAATGGTCGAATTCAGCGAACGAAACCGTTGTGCAACTACTGCAACTGTTTCGAACCAAAATTGAAATTTTGGCAATTTCAACTCTGGTCATTATCTCTGTATCTGTTCGTGCTAGGATGTTGATATTAAACACTTTTTACAAAGCAATCGAATAGCATACTATGTTTTTTCCCAAGAAATTTCCTTGCTGGACTATGACTAAAAGCTGTGTTTTTCTTATGGAAACAATAGTTTATTATACTTGGACTATTCTAAGAATATTTTGTCCTTTGATGTTTTTGGAAAAACCTCTTTGTTTCGAAGATACAGGGCGAACAACATTTTTCATATTTTTAAAATTGATAATAGTATAAATAAAAAATGCGTACCGCACTGTGTTTACTAAGTAGGTACAATTTATTTTTAATTGTGTGTTTGACAACTATAAAAAACGGCCAGTTTTTTGACTTAAAATTGATAAGTTCAGATGGTAAAGGAATACAGATTAAACACGGTTTTCATTTGAGTTCGTTTTGTGATGTATTAGCAATTAACATTTTATCTTTCACTATTATGAATCGCTATAAGGAGAAGATTGGATGCTTTTATGCTGGCTGGAGGTGGTCATTTTCAACAGTTTCTGTAGGTTAAGTTAAATTTTCATGTAATTTTTCATAATAAAATGTTATTATCTAAAATTTTGTTTGCCCTGTATCTTCGAAACAAAGAGGTTTTTCAAAAATCATCAAAGGACAAAATATTCTTAGAATAGTCCAAGGAACAGCCCCCTGAATTTTTGCCGCATGTTAAGGAAACACCCTGTAGATTGGTTTCACAAAATTTCGATTGCACCGTCAAATTAATTGGAGACACCATTAATGAGAGTTTTGCATCTTATACAGGGTGTTTCCAAATTCGACGTGAACCTTCTTTGTTCGAAATAATCAAAAATCATAATCAAATTCGTTCAACGTAGAAAAAATTGACGAAAAATGAAGTAAGGTGAGCTTCTTTTCAAAAAACACAAAAACCCAAATATCTCGGAAACTGTTGATTTTTGGATATCACTATATATGGCTCAAACGACTACAAATGAGTCATACTATCACGTCCTCCAAGGTTCACGTCGAATTTGGAAACACCCTGTATAGATCCAAAACCGTGAAGTCAGTCTAAAGGCATCGAAAAATAAACTGTTTTAAGCATTGAAATGCACGGAAATAATGATCAGTAGATACTTTTCTACGTAGCCACCCTATATAATGTGTATATATTTGGAAGGGAGAAAAATGCTGATTCCTTCCGAGTCATCTATTGTTTTCATAGGAAAAAAAAACAACTGTATGTTATAGCTCAACAAGAATAATTCTCGGGAAAAAACAAAGTTAGATACTGAATTGATATGAAAAAAATATCTTTATGATATTTTCATTTCAACATTCCATCACAAACAGAAACAGGGATATTGACGAAAGTTGAAATCGTCTAAATTTAATGTTTTGCCTATAACTCGAAGATAGAGGAATGCAGTTAATGGCATTATCAGTTTTCCTGAAAGAGACGACCGTGATGTGTCATTGATTGTCCTCTACCTCTTTCGGTTAAAGAATCGTAGTTCAGGTATTTTGCCCACAATGTACAGAGTCTCTATGTTATTCTTATTGGGCTCACTTTCGAACGACCTATTAGAATGAAAGCTTTGGATACGAAGGGAATGCTGACAACATCCGGTTTGATGGTTTGATCACTGAACTTTTGTTTAGGACGTTATGCCATTGCTTCGGTAAATGATAAATCAACAGCTAGGTTAAGGGCATCGGTTGTGGCCATCGTTCCAGTTGTGGCCACTCGAGATCATTTTCTTGAATAAAACGTAGTACATTCGAATTAGCCTTTGAAATTTGCCTTCTTTGCCATCCTCCATTATTCCTGCACCAATTGGCAAGCTCATTTCTTAAAAGAGATAACGAAATTCGTTGCTTTTTCATTTAGTTCTTCACATGACGGGGTAGTAGGCGAATGCTTAGAAGTGGGATTAAGAAACACAGGGTGCGTTTCCAATGTTTTTTTTATGTAAACATATGCGTTACAAATAGTAAATGTTTTATATCATTCTTATGTCATGTTCTTCTATATTTTTTATGAAAAATTGAAAATTTCTGATTCTAACTAAATAATATAGTGCTGGCCACAACTGGATCACAAAAAAGTACGATTCGCTATTTGTGGCCACTTAGTGGCCAGAAACGGAGCGTACAAACCCAGTTGGGGCCATTAGATAGTAAAGGATAGATTATGCTGCATCGTATGTAACAAACAAAGATGAAAAACTTAACAATATCGTCCGATAAATGAATTGGAGCATCTGGAAGCGAATGAAAATGATAAGCTTCATAAAAAGGGCTCAATAACAAAACACAAAATTGTTATATTGACGAAATGGATGAGACTGAAAATTAGAGAAATTTGAGAAAGGCCAAAAAGAAGATATTTTGTAATATCATTGTAAGGATGGGGCTATGAATATAACGAGCTGGAGTCGAGCAAGTCTGCTAACATTTTTCCGAAATTAATCTTTATGATAAAATACTTTGTACCCTACAAGAAAAAAATATCAATGATCACCAATCCTAATTTGAATGTGATCAATCTCAATTTGAAGTTGAAAGTTTATAGTTCTGTGCAATCTCCAGAAGTGGAAAACTGAAAATAACATGAATCTTCAGACCTTCTGTGGTATTAGAAAGAAGATCATCACGAAAATTGAAGAACATAGGGCTGTTGATGATCGCGGATCATGTTTTGTTTGAAAAAAATTTTTTTTAGAAACCTAAATATTTCGATGAATTTTTTTATTTAAGTATAAGAAAGATTATGATTTTATTACTATTAGTATCTATATTTTCATAAAATTCTAATATATTTTTTGTTATTTATGAGAAGGTTTGTTGAATTTCGATGGAAGTGAGTATCAAACGGTGCAAGTTTAACCAAAATCGTGACTGGCCATAATAGAAAATTGTGTGGCCACAACTGGTGGAAAATGTGGCGACAACTGGATAAATTGCACTCGCTCTCCTTTTCATTTTTTAATTATTTTATTCGCCATGAAGACAATCATTGCTTGGCAACCCACTAATCACAATATTCATACGGAGCGTTTTCATATTTTTAATCGTGAAGCTGTGCATGAATAGTGAAGTTGGAAAATGTCTTAAAGTGGCCACAACCGGTGCACTTACCCTATATGAAGCTCTGCTAAAAGCCGGTGTTTGCCTATTTGCTGAAGAATATCTTGACTCTCTCCAGATAACTGCCCCTTGAAAATTAACTTTATTTTCCAGCTGGAATTGGGAATGGTAGAACGAAGCTGCTATCCAAGAATCGAGAGAAAAAAATTTCAATATCAAATTCCATGAGGGTATCTTACAGAACATCCACTAATCCAGTAAGAAGGAACACAACTAGGACAAATCAAAAACCCACAGACACGAAGTAAATATGTGAAAAGCTTGGTACTGAAATTCTCAATATGTGTATAGAAGAAGAATACTATTTTAAAAATTCTAAAAATACGATGATGATGGTTTAATGTCGAAATCGATATTTTTCCCACCATCCTTTATATGTAAAAAGCTATCAAATTGTGTGTTTTTCATTTCAGGCTACCCATAAACACTAGAAGGTTTGGTACGATGGGAGGCACTGTCGAATACAATTATAAGTTTTCTAGCACAGGTTCAGATCTCAACACGAACAGCACGATTCAAATTTCGCAGTCAGCTCCTCACACTCCTGTTATCAGCTCATCACACTTCGAAGTTACCATGAAATCGGTAGGCAATTTAAGTGTTTCAGTGTAGAGATTATTTTGACACAAGTTACTTCTGACGGAGAAAGAGTGTCATCATTGTCTTTCTAATGACCCGAGCCTGTTTGACCCATCATTTTTTTCCGAAATGGGTTTCATTGGGTTATTTGCAATATTCGGGTTTCGTTTGCACTTTGTGAAGCTTGACAAGTGATAAACTCCACAGTTTAGGCTTTTGTAAGTTGTGGTGACGGTTTTTCAACATTCGGCCGTCATGTGTTTTTCGCAACATTTCATGCATTTAAATGTGGCATAAAAGTTATTCTGTGAATATCGTTACCATCTACAAGATAATGGTGGCAACGCCTATCAGATTATAAGATATTATTTTCGAAATTATAATTCTGTTACCATATATTTCTTCAATTGAAAATTAATTTTGATATCTTTCAAGGTGCCACATCAAATCTCTGAACCTTCTGCAACTACGGGGGGAAAAATACAGGTGACTCCTACTAACCAAAATTGTTCAACTGAAGAAACAAAATCTCCATCTCCTACAAGAGAACCAAAAGAAGTTATGGAGAGTGGATCATTGAAATCTTTTAGGTCTTCCATAGCTGTAGTTCCTGTGCATTCAATGACACATACATTCAGGTACCGAATGAATAAGAATTCGTCCTTATTCGAGAGACCATCAAATAATAAAGTTTGCCATTTTCATGTTGAAGAAGAAGGCGTTACACAGAACAGAAAAGAAATCTAAGAAGATGGGGATCAATGAATCATAATTCCGTCATCCAAGAGTCTCCGAATCGTTCCTGAAAAACAGACTTCAGACTTAGGAAATAAATTGTTAGCATTTTTGTTTCAGATAAATTTCAATATTCAACAAAAAGTTTTATTCCTACACGAAAGATGTTCGATGCTGAATAAGGCGGATCATGACGCAAATAAGTTTATGTTCTACATCTCAATGAGAAAAGGTATAATATAAAGCGCAGAGTTTGCAACGAGGATGTTATTCCAACATTATTCTGGTTTTCCAGCGAATAAATAAATAATTTATGGAAAATTCTCGATAGGAATGACCAGAATTCAATAGAATCTTCAGTATATTGATTTATAACTTGTCAACGTTTTGTCCATTCACCCAAATATATGAATGAATCATAATGCTTGCATTCCTGATGATGAGGGTCTAAAAAATAATAACAATAGAATTTAGAGCAATAATAAAAAATAGCATTCTTAATCGAGAAACATAAGTTATGGGATAATCTTTATCCCAATTTTTGACCCAACATTTGAAACACCCTGTGAGGAATTTTCCAAAATTCTAGAAATTCACAATATTTTCCGAATTTAAAAGTGTGGAAACGGTTTCTGCTTTAGATATTAAGACATTTACAAACATTATTCTGAATAGGCCGAGAATAGAACTCCGCTCGGTCAACAGCAATCTCGTACGGAAAAGTAAAACTTTCTGCACTTGATAGGAAAATAAATATTTCGAACAACTGCCATTGAAAGTCACACTTTTAATGACAGTAAACAATGTTGAGATCGATTGTTTACGTGGAAGCGTGTTAAAAATATTTACAACATTAGTGTTGAAAATATTTTTAGCACGATATTGTTCATTTTTGAAAAATTTTTCTAGGAAAAATGGACGTGTGCCAAAAAAAAATAAAAACGCTTCAGTAATGTAAACGTATGGTAGAATCTGAAGCGAGTAGAAAATTTCTGAAAACGGAATGTACAGGGTGTTTTTTAAACCTGCATACTTAATCTGAACTTATCATAATTCCCACCCTGTATTTTTGAGAAAGTGTTAAAATTATTGAAAGAAGATAATCATATTGTTCTACACTGAAAATTTCATCAAGATTGATCAAGCCATACCAAAGTTATGAATGAAAGAAAAATGGATCGAATCTGACAAATCACCCTGTAGACTCTCAATGAAGGCCCCGAACCATAAACCCAACATTGTTCCGAAACTATATTGACCAGTGTATACTTCACCTAAAATCTGACGGTCTCCTCCGGAATCACCCTGTATATGCATTGGAATGATCAACATAGCCCTCGGCTACCGTCGTAGACTTCCATCCACCATTTTTTTTTATATCCGTAATATTTGCTCCTGATTCTGCTAGCAATGAAGCGGAGGATCTTCGAAAACAGTGTCCTGTATATTGATTTGATTCTGGCAGTTTGAGGAATTCGGCAACAATAGATGGAATTTTCCCAAATGTATTAATATCAACTGGATTGGCAGTGCATTTATTATTCATGTATTTGAGGAAAAAACGACGATGTTTGATGACAAAAGGGCACAGTGCAAAGAACTCATGAAAATAGTTTACATACTTCCCAATAATACTGAATGAACAACTGACTTCCGTTTTTGTATTTGGAAGTTGTATAACCAATGATTTATTTGTTATTTCGATGTCTTCCACTGATAAATCACATAATTCTTCACACCGACAAATATGTAATCCGAAAATAGTTGCAACCTTAACCATCAAGTACCTATCTCCCATATGGTGCCTCCTTTATAAACTTTTCAACTTGTTCACGACTGAGAATTTTCGAGTTTTTGGGACGATATCCTTCACTTTTCCGTTTCAAATATGTTATTACCTTAAAATATCTACTAAAATCCCTACCATTTTTAACAAGAGCGCTTGACTTTATCATTGAAAATGTGCTTCGCAAAGTTGATAAACTCCATATTTTTTATTTTTCCTCTAAGTATGCCTGGAAAACAGTTTCACTCAAGTTTCCTTCTTCATTTGCAATTGACACCTAGCCAGAAAATTGTTATATGCAATGTCGTACTGCTGAACAGATTTTTTCTGTGGGAGTTCCAGATTTGCTCTTCTTGCAGACTCTTCAATATCCAGAAGAACAACCAATCGAAACTTGGACAGGAACGAAAATCGAATGACAGCGTCTGTTCTCATTTGTCAGTAATCTTAACGTTGGCAACGTTTACCGTTCACAACAACCTTTTGATTATTTGAGGATTAAAATGCATTTTTAAGTCTATTTTCATTACAAATTCGCCCATATCATTATCAAAATGGGGCAGTTGTCACTTTTAACACCCATATCATGAATATCTATTTTTTACAATAAAACAACAAATATCTATGGGACTAGGAGCTTTAGAACAAAATGCCATAGAATGATAGTTGTAGACCTAACCATACCACTCCAAACCACAATATTTAGTCTCGCAGAAGCTCATCCTGCTGAGGATGCTGATCATTTAATCGTAGCTAGTGCTGTTTGCTCAACAGTCCTCCACAAGTGGTTATTGTTGGAGACGACAATGACCTTTTCTAAGTCTAACAGTCTCTACCTATGTGCACCAACATTTGTTTACTCAAGCCTCGCAAATACAAGCAAGACGATGTTGTATATTCCCCTTGCAATACAAGCTCTCCCCTGTTTTGAAGAACAACATATTATTTCTTCATGTTTTCAATCGCTGCGACACTAAGTTATCATTTCACGGTACAGGAAAACTGAAATTCCTGAAGACGTTGGAAATCAACTCAAACCTGCTAAATGCAGCAGAATTGCAAATCTAATGCTTTTTTCTTCTGATAAGGTCGACAAGGCGGGAAGAAATGCTGTAATAGACCGGGATATCAAAAAAAAATCAGGAATTAAAGCAACCAATCCGAATAATTATGAGACGCGTGAAAATTAATTGAATTCATCTTAATTGCGATCGAGAAGAATCAATTAGGTTATTTCAGCGGGATAATATATTCACGCAACGAATTATGAGAAATAAGTGGCTCTTGAAGTTTCCGAAGCAATTATGCTCTTAGGGACTTTAAGAGACTTGATAGAGGTCCGCTGAAAGTTAGATACATGATGTGTGAATATGAATCTTTCAAATGAGGCATTTCGATGAAATTATTATCCATGCAGATTCGAATTATTCGAGGATTGATTCGGTGCCGTATCGTTAATTGGGATTCTTCGAAGATTGATTAATTGAAAGAACTAAGATAGTTCAGGAGACCGCCCATGAGAAATTCGGATTGGTAGATATAGGTCGTGAGACAAAAAGGTTTTTGGTAGTGGAATAAAGGCGGTCCTAGACTGAAGAGATAGTGTTAACTTGAAATTTCATGCATCTCATTCCTGTTTTTTGTATTATCAATATGAATGAAGGAGGAAGATGAATATGATTTAACAGTTCTGGGGGGCGGGTAATTACCCCCATTTTCCTCCTCTCTAGGACCGTCATTGGAGAAAGAAACGCGTTTGAGGTACCACCACAAAGTGGTGGAGAAAATATTTTAAATTTCTGATCATGGAGAGAGTGGAGGAGTGCATCTAGGGACTCCGGTCGCGAAAGATATCCTTAGATTACTCGGAAGACGGAGAAGCCGTCGGGAATCGGTAAAGTTCAAGTTTTGGTACTTGGGGAACTATTAGGTCGTTTCGAAGGGTGAAACGGTTTGAGTAGGTACGTTACGGAAACAAGGTAAAGGTTTATTACGTAGTTGACAGAAATACTAGGTAGCTTCGAGAAAGGGAAACCGAAGTAGTAGTTGTTGTAAAAAGGGAAATTTTACGTTTTGTTCAGTAAGGATATTCGAGTTGGGAAACGCGATCGGTAGTTAGGGTAAAGTTTCACGAAAACGGGAGTGAATCGTACCGGAATGATTTATTTCAGGAAAATTGGATTTCATACCAGCGCGGGAGATAAAAAGGTCAGAATTTTCTAATTTTATTTGATGAAAATAGTCGAGTCCAAAAGTCTTGCCATCTTCCATCTCCTATCAGCTCACAGTGTAATTTCGTTGTATTATGTTATGTTGAAATCTGGGTAATTAAGTAACTTAAAGAATAGGAAAACTATACTTTCTTTATGAAAATTTTACGTGCAGACGTAGGAATTAATTTGTTAATTCACTAAATTTTTGTAGGTATTTTGGGGAAATAGATGTTTTGTTAAGTTATTTCAGTGGTTTTAATTATTCCTAATACTCAGAATTTTCTCTAAGAAGAAAAATAACACCAAGACCTTCTCATTTCTGCAGAAGGCCGGACCTACCCTCTCTCCGAAGTGGAGAGAGCCTAAATTTTGTTGTTATTATGAAGCCGCTCTCATTTGTCAACCCCCTTAAAATCTAGACACTCCCTTATGAACAAAGTCACTTTTACACAAAAAGGACAATGATCATATACAATGCATAGCAGCCCTTCATAGAAACGATTTCAAGCAATTAAATGTATTGCAGTACGTGATATTTGAAAAATTATTAATCAGAAATTAATTGAAACTTGCAGTCATGAGAAATCATGACTTAGTGTCGCAGTCACTAAAAGCATGCAGGAATAATATTTCGAAACAGAAGAGAACTTGAAGTGCAAGGGAGAATTGACAATATCATCTGGCTTATCTTTGCCAGGCTTCAGTAAGAAAATGTTGTCACACATAGGGTCTGGAGAAGTCAAAATAACAAGAAGAAGGTCGGTGTCCCCCCCAACAATAACCACCCCCGCTGATAAACTTCAACAGTAGTAGCTACGATTAAATGATCAGCATCCTCAGCAGAATGAGCTACTGCGAGATTAAACATTGTGAAGTTACGCTTTTACCACAATATGATGGTCTACAACTTTCATTTTATGACATTTCATTCTTAAGCTCGTAGTTCCATAGATATTTCACTTTTAATTGTGAAAAAATGTCCTTTTTCGAAAAGTGTAGAAATTTTACATATTTCGACGTTGGATTTTTATGGAACTACTTGTTCAAAATATGATGTCGTAGTACTTTTTAGGAGCTGAAATTAATGCTGAACACTCAAGAATATTTCAATGTTTTTGATAAAGTGTTTAGTTTAGAGCTATTCGAGTAAAACCTTGGGGCAAAACTCAAATTACTCATCTCAGAGGCCTAAAAATATGATAAAAGCAATTATTTTTAGGCAAAAGTCTATTTTTATCTCCCTTTTTCTTCAGTTTTTTCTCGATATTTCGGAAAGTATCTCGAGGAATGCAACGATTTCAATACGAATTCAGAATTGAGTACCATATTAGAAATGAAAACGAAAATTTCAAATGAAATTTCTTTGAGAAACATTTTCATGTCATCATGTAAAATGTTGCATTTCGAACATAGGCAAAAAAATATTAGATTTCATGTAGAGCCAAGCTACTAACCCTAACCCTTTGGGTCCTTACTTCACAAACTCTACAGCTTGTTCAAAATAATTGACTTGGCCGTATCGTTACTATAAACCGCTGTAAAAATTATGAACAGCAAATGAATTTTTGACCTTATCCTTACGCTCACATAGCGGAAGAGAAACGGCCAAGTCGCTCATTTTGAGCAAGGTGTAGAGTTTGTGCAATAAGGAGTTGATAAAGTTGAGTTTGTCCCATACAAAGTTATACATCCCCTGGTGGTATAGGTCTGGGGGTGAAAATTTCAAGTTTTAGATCTTTTCCGTTGTTTTTGTACTGATACTAGCTTACAAACCTTTCAAATATCCACTTCGTAGGACTTCAAAAAGTCCCCTAACAGTTTTTTTGATCATCAGTGAGTCAGTTACGATATCGGGGTTATGAGATATTCATAAAATATTGATGTTGGGAACTGTGTAATTGGAAAATTGTTAGTTTGATGAGCCTAATATTGACATCATATTTTGTAAATTTTTTTCATTTGTTATATTCCAAACTCAAGTTATAAGGGTTCTATTATACGAAGAAACACTTCTGATTACACAATAAGAACTTATGATAGAAGCTCTAAATTCACATGAAAGGTACTCGTAAGGTGCCCTTTTAAATACCTATACAATTAGGTATATTCAAAATTACCGCATAATTTAAAATTCCCGTCGTTCTATCACTACAATATGGCGGCTGTATCTGTCATCTTATACAGGGTCCGGCAAAAAAACCTCCCTGATTTCAATAGGCATTTGCAAAAAAAATAAGAAACATATAGAACAATTACTTATATTTGTGAATAGCACATATGATGCCATTTTACATCACTTAGTACACTTTACTTGGTTTTGAAAATTATGTCTGATAAATGATGTCCCCCATTGTTAAGACATTCACGAAGTCTTTCCCTGAAGTTGTCCATAGTTCTTCGTGTAACTTCCTTTGGAATGGCTGCCACTTCCTGCCTAATGGCATCTTTTAGTTCTTGCAGAGTTCTGGGACGATGTTTGTACACTTCAGCCTTTAGGTACCCCCACAGAAAGAAATCACAAGGTGATAAGTCGGGTGACCTTGGGGGCCAGGAAATGTCTCCTCTTAAAGAAACAAGACGTCCAGGGAACAACTCTCTTAACATTTCCATGGACCGCCGAGCAGTGTGAGCTGTGGCTCCGTCCTGTTGGAACCAAACTTCTTCTTCCTGATGGTCTAAAACAAACTGGTTTATCTTGGGTCGGAGAAATGTTTCTATCATGTGACAACAGTGATCGGTATTGACCGTTACTGTTTGTCCATCTTCTTCAAAAAAGTACGGTCCCCACACACCAAATTCCTAGAACTCTGCAAGAACTAAGAGATGCCATTAGGCAGGAAGTGGCAGCCATTCCAAGGGAAGTTACACGAAGAACTATGGACAACTTCAGGGAAAGACTTCGTGAATGTCTTAACAATGGAGGACATCATTTATCAGACATAATTTTCAAAACCAAGTAAAGTGTACTAAGTGATGTAAAATGGCATCATATAAGCTATTCACAAATATAAGTAATTGTTCTATATGTTTCTTATTTTTTTGCAAATGCCTATTGAAAACAGGGAGGTTTTTTTGCCGGACCCTGTATAAGTTAGGAGATTTCATTTCTTGTGTATCTGTGTTCTGTTTTCAGAACCTCATCCGATTCATTTTGAGTATGTTACAGGTACTTTAAGAAATAAAAATTACTGTCGTTCCCTGAAAAACCAACGGTTGATATTTTTTTCTAACTAATCATCTGTAAACACATTTCATGTTACCAAACAAAACAATGTGTTCCAATTGTCCTTGGATTATTCAAGAAAAATATGAACATATTTGCATTATTATTCAAACCTAGTAGATATTCTTTACAGTTATGTACAATTGACTGTGAGTCATTTTATATTATCATATTGTCTATGATTCATCCACTCGTGTGGAACTGGAGTAGTACTCGTACTGGATTCTGAAGACTCGGGTGGGTTTTGAACAGGAGACTCTTCATATTCAGATTTGTCCATCATCTCGTTCTGGTAGGCTACGGTGGTTCCGCTATCTGAAAAATATGTAATAACTTCACTTGAATTCGATTATTTTGCTTCTGGTCTCCGCAACAAAAATTTAAGTGTAACAAGTTACAAGTGATCTGACTATTACTCAAAATGAATTCGTATTCTGAATAAACGATCATAAATTGATCATAATAAATAATTTTAATCACTATAGAACGATACCAAATTATTTATGATCACGGCGAGCATCGTTCTAGCAGGAGTTTAAAAATTTATTATCTTGCATTTTTCACTTGAAATGAGTTCGTATCTTCGTATCGTGAATGAACGATCATGAATTGATCATAATAAATACTCCTAATCACTATAAAAAGATACAAAATTCTTGATTATCACGACAAGCATCCATTTGGGGAAATATTGAAAATTTAATATCTTGTCTGTTGAGCATTTTTCTCTTGAAATGATTTCGTTTCATGAATGATCGATCATGAATTGATCATAATAAATACTCATCATTATAAAACGATATAAACATTTTGATGATGGCGACAAATATCGTTTTGGGAAAAGTTCAAAAATTCAATATCTTGTCTGTTGACCATTTTTCATTCGAAATGACTTCGTTTCGTGAATGAAAGATCATGGTTTGATCATGATAAATACTCTATTAACCACTGTAAAGCAATACAGAATTTTTATGATCCCGACAAGCATCGCTCTGGGAGAAATTCTGAAAATTTATCATCTTGTTTGTTGATCGTTTTTCACACGGAATAACTTCGTAATGTAAATGAATGATCATGAAATGATCATAATAAATACTCCTCATCACTGTAGGACGATACAAACGTTTTGATGATGGCGACTATCATCGTTTTGGGAGAAATTTGAAAATTTAAAATCTGGTCCCTCCAGCATTTTTCATTCAATATATCTTCGTATTATGAATAAACGATCATGAATTAATCATAATAAATGTTCCTCATCGCTATAGATCAATATGAAATATTTCATGATCAAGGCAAGCGAGATCAACTTGTAGTAACCCGTGCGGTCCTAGTACATATACAGGGTGTACCAAGTTCGACGGCCTATTAGGCGTTTCTGGAGAACTGGACTTATTTGAAATCTCAAAATTGGGATTATGATATTGTTTGACATTATCTAAAGAGCTAAAATGTTCTTGGAGCCTGACCACTTTCAGTTATACCGGGAGCGAAAAAAGAAAAATATTTTTGCTGTTTTTTTGTTTTTGAATTTGACAGAGTATGCAATTCTGAATACATTCGTACTCAAATCGTTGCATTCGTCGAAATACTTTCCAAAATATTGAGAAAAACCTGAAGAAAAAGAGAGAAGAGAGTATTCGGTATTATGATTGTTATTCCTAATCTAGATACCTTAAGCACAAACCGTTTTCATATTTTTGAAGTCGAAGACTGTATCAATATTGTACATTTTTAGAATTTTGAAAAACTCATCACATGTTGGGTCAAAAATTGGGATCGAGATTGGCCCATAACTTTCGTTTTTCAAATTAGAACCCTAGTTTTTCATGATTGCGTTGGATTGTACGAAGAAAAATGATGATAATGTTCCAACATGTTAATGCTCCTAAAATTGATAATTCTTGAGTTATTCAGGATTTTCGGATTTTATGTCGTACGTAGCGTCAAATTCATTCAATCTGTTCCATATTAACTACGACCTTGGTCATAGAAGATGAGTTATTCCAATAACTCACTAGTGACACACACTTGAATACATTCGTACTCAAATCGTTGCATTCGTCAAAATACTTCTCGAAATATAAAAAAAAACTAAACAAAAAGGTTAGATAAGAGTATTCGGTATAATGTTTGCTATTTCTAATCTAGATATCTTAAGCACAAACCGTTTTCACGTTTTTGTAGTCGAAAACAGTGGAAATATTTTATATATTTAGAATTTTGAAAAACTCGTCACAGGGTGTTCCAAATGTTCGGTCAAAAATTGGGATCTAGATTGGCCTAGAACTTTCGTTTTTCAAATTGGTATCGTATTTTTTTATGATTGCGTTGGATTCTGCAAAGAAAAATGATACTCCTTAAATTGATAATTCTTGAGTTATTTAGTATTTTCTGATTTTATGTCGTACGTTGCGTCAAATGCATAAAATCTGTTTCATAATCACAATGATGAATGAATTAAAAAAAAAGTTGTGTCAAGTGAGTTATTGAAACAATTTATCTTCTATGACCAAGGTCATAGTTGATATGAAACAGATTTGATGAATTTGACGCACGACATAAAATCAGAAAATCCCAAATAACTCAAGAATTATTAATTTTTAGGAGCCTTACCATTTCGGAACATTTCATCATTTTTCTTCGTACAATCCAACGCAATCATAAAAAAATAGGGTTCTAATTTGAAAAACGAAAATTATGGGCCTATCTTGATCCCAATTTTTGACCCAACATTTGGAGCACCCTGTGATGAGTTTTTCAAAATTCTAAAAATGTACAATATTGACACAGTCTTCGACTTCAAAAATGTGAAAACGGTTTGTGCTTAAGGTATATAGATTAGGAATAACAAACATAATACCGAATACTCTTTTCTCTCTTTTTCTTCAGGTTTTTCTCGATATTTTGGAAAGTATTTCGACGAATGCAACGATTTGAGTACGAACGTATTCAGAATTGCATACTCTCAAATTCGAAAACAAAAAAACAGAAAAAAAAATTTCGAAATTTTTTTTTCCGCTCCCTGTATAACTGAAAGTGGTCAGGCTGCAAGAATATTTTAGCTCGGTAGATAATGTCAAACAATATCATAATCCCAATTTTCAGTATTCAAATAAGTCTAGTTCTTCAGAAACGCCTAATAGGCCGTTGAACTTGGTACACCCTGTAGAACAATCTTTTAAATGTGAAAGTTTTCTGTTACACAAAGTTCAAAGTTGTATAACTGTGCTACAGAAGTTTCCATGAGAAAAGAAAATGTTTCACCTATCTAAAACTGTAGGTTGTAGGTTAATGCACACTTTACAGCAGTATTCTATGTAGCAACACATGTAAATATGTATTAAATTCTTACTTTTGTAGCAATTCGCATTCTAATACAGAATTGATTTGGAATTGTAGTTCCAAGATCACTAGTAAGTTGTAGACTTGTTACACTTGTATGGTTTGTATTACGCGCCTCAAATGTTGTTTCAGTCATTTTTGTATTTTCTTACCATGTTTTTTCAGAAGATTCCTCGTCTGTCCAATATAGGTTTTGTCAAAATTAAAACATACAAAAAAATTAACGCACATTCTGTAAATCTCAATTTTAATGAAAGTTAACTCTACATTGACCTTATAACTTATTTTTATGTTTTCCCGAGAAGGTTTTGAACGAAACCAGGCACATGAAATGAAAGAAAAATTCATAATGTCATTGAATTTTATGTGAAAGAAGAGAAAGTAATAATTTTCAAAATACTGAAATGCTGATAACTGATTTGATACTTGGTATTTCCACCCTTTGAATTAACTACAGCTCAGCAACGACGGTTCATACTCAAAATGAGTGATCTCAAAATGTTCTGATCTAATCCTTCCCAGATTTCTCCGAGTTGGATTCGGGCTGCTTAGCAATCGATTGTCGAAAATCAAACGAAAGAAAAACTATTGATCACTAGAATTGATCGAGAACAATTAATTTTAGAATGGAGCCATTACATCTAAAATCTGATAACATCATCTTGTTTTATTCCTACAAGGAAAAAAACATCTGTATTGATGAAAAACGTTGAAAGTGGATAACACATGCATGCATAATTCTGATAAAAATAATTTTCATTGAGAACACCTGCAGTTGTAGAAAAAATTTGAGGTTTCCATAATGTGCGCTGATTTTTTTGCGCAGTGCGCAGTATATTTAATTGAAGTAGTTTGGTTTAGTTGTGACAAGACCTATATTGGAAAGACGAGACGGGTATAAGTAAGACATATTATGGGAAATAATTCAGACAGCGCAAGTAGCAGAGAAGGTAGAATGTATATCGAGGTGTGTATATTAATTCACTCACCTAGTTGAGTGTAAGTCACATCGTTGTTCGCAAGGGGAATGCTTGAGTACTCATGATTCTGATGATGCATGCAGGAAGGCTCTTGATTGAAATATGTTGGGTACGATACGTTTGCAAGATTCGCCAATGGTGTGTGTTGATATCCTCTCATGGCATACGAAGGTGAAGAAGGTATCGACCAGCAATTCAAGGAAGATCCAACTATAGTTGTGGCAGGTTGAGGGGACAGAGGTGTCCAGCTTGTATAGGAATTCATGTTATTGAACGAACAACTTTGTATATGTTCTGGTGGGGTGTATTCTGGAATTATTTAAAGTGATCAGACTTCAACGTTGACCATATTCACAACTTAGTTATTTTTAGATTACCTATTTTGTAGCGGGAATCTGGACAATAAAATAATATCCTTCTCGAAACCATATTTATTATATCCCCGACGTACGAAACTATGAATGGTTTCTTTCTCAAGTCTAAAATCTGTACCTCAGAACCAGACTAACTTGAGTCACACTAGGTTTATTTCACAGGAAAAAATTAGCTCTATTTCTGGGTACAGAGCTAATAGTTGAATTAGCCATCAAAAAAGTTTTGACATTATTAATTTTGTATATACTTAACCTATTTATGAGTATTTTTTTAATACTAAATATCTTATTTTGTTAAGACTGCACTTACGTTCTTTTGCCAGTACTTATGAAATCCTTCTTGGACTTAAGACTGATAAGGTATGTTAATAAATAATACACAGAAATCATGGTTACAATATTTTTAATATTAAATCAAATCTGCAACAAAGAAATTATAATTTTGTGTTATTGTTTCAATGCTTGCAAAAATAACAGATTATATGCAAAATTTCTAATTTAGAGCGGTTGAGTCAACTCCAGGAAATTTTTCTCCATTTTCCCCATGAGGAATGTTTTAAAAAAAGGATCTGTACTCTAGAGCAACCCATTTCATTAAATTCATGAGTTTTCCGTATTTTTCATTACTTATCTTATTCTTCTGGTCAATTTAATTGATGGGATTGCCACCGGCAAATCAATCCTCTTTTCTCTTCGCTTTCTTTTGAGATCGACAGTTTTGAAAGCATCATCAGTGAAACTGGTCCTGTAGTACAGCTTGGTATCCTCTTTACAAAACTGTAACGAAACTGCATTTGATATCAAAAATGGTTCATTATCTGTGCTTTTTTCCTTGAAACAAATGGGCCGTTTTTACTCTTTACACAACAAAGGGATTTGTCTTAGATCATGCAGCAATGAAATTCGCCCAGTTATTTGTGGTGAAGATGTGAGTATGTCCAGCAGGAATTTATGGTTGATTTCTCTAAGTGTTGGAACTTTTTCCATAAGTACATAAAAATTATGTTAATATTCCTGTTCTGGCCACTGCAGTTTTCAGTCCAGACTCTTAAGTTTTCTATAGCTTTCTCAGGCTTTCAAAGCTCTTCATATGCCCAAGTGAATAAATATGACCGGCTATAGGGTAAGCTGTATAGTCGTTGTCACCCCGATAGTGATTGACACTCTACACACTTAATCCATCGTAATAACATGTTGTATTTACCACCGACTTTTATCTTTTACCCACGTATGCTGGAAGGTCCAACACTCATTCGATGAATGTTTTAGTTCAGTAATTTGGCCCCCTGCTCAGATCACAATGAGATATTTGTCGCGAATTGGTGTAGTAATGACAATCGGTTCAATCGTTGACGTTTTGTTAAGGAAAGTGACTGCACATATGCGTGAATTTCTTTAGATTGGGGTATCTGTGATATATGGAAGAAATTGTTCAGAATATCCAAATATCAGAGATGGTACTCCGAGAAGCTCATGTTGTGACAGTCAGTGAACATTAAAATCCCTCACGATGACAGAGGTCAAATACTACACACTAGGAGAATGCAGGAAATCTTTTTGTGAGCTGGGCTCCTGAAACATTCTGAAAGTTATTTGGTCTCCGGCTCACGCTGAGATCTGGCTATGAGAGGGCAGATGTATGGATGAGCAGGGACATAATCAGCTTTCATTGATTGGGAGTCGACGCTTCACATCTACCGTACAACTTTCAGGAGTTCTTCAGGAGATGGCTAGACAGAACATTTTTCTCTGAATGGAGCACAGGAAGTGATCTTAGGCAGTCAAGGATTCTCATTGTGAGTTTTTTCTCTGGGTCTGAGGTCAAACAACTTCTGAACCTTGAGGAAAAACAGTTGTGACTGATGGGTGGTGTTTTGAGTGATCACCTGTTTAATAAACATTAAAATCGCTAGTCTCTGGCTGGCCTCTGTACCGTTGGTGAAGGAACACAGATGTTGCTGTTGAACATACCCTGTTTACCTGTGGAAACCCTTATGAGTTGAAGACAACACATCTGAAAAACCCAATACCCACTTCCTCCCATTCCTATGGTGAGAGGGGCTTCCTTGTCTACTCGCGACATTTTTGACAGCATGTCTTGAAGTTTGACTTTCTTATCCTGTATACGGTTGAACACTAGGCCACTAGGCCTCAAATCAGCCTGGAGAAGGCACCTCACCAAGAAGAAAAAGTGATTGATTTTGTTTTTTTTCGTCATCCGAAAAAGTGAGAATATCATAAATTCTCATAACTTCATATATTATTACCGAAGGTGAGCACATTGTGTCGTTTGATCTTTTTTACCTGTTTCTTCGGCTAACAACAATGATAAAAGAAATATCCTAGATCATCAACATGATCTCAATTTACTCCATATTATATTACAATAGTCGGAGCCTCCAGAAAGAACAACAAGTTCGTGCTATTCGTGAAAATATCTTTCATTTGGAAAGAAATGAAAAGAAGGAAATGGAAAAGAAGGAAAAATAGCCAGCTGCAGAGGGAAAAAAAAACCAATTCTCAAAGCCAAAACTGACGCCAAAGAGAAGTAAAAACTGAAAAAATTTACTGAAGATAAAGAAAGGAACCCGAAAATAAATCGATTTGTGAAGTCAACATTACTTCATCAGTGATTTATCAAACCGAGCACATCCACAGATACTGCAAGTGTAAAGAATTATGAAAATGCCGGAGTGGAATTGGAAAAAAATACAGAATAATCGGTTGCTGCAAATTTGTATCGTGATTAATATGCTTTTATAGAGAACATTTCTGTATTTTCTTGATGTTGCTTCATCGGCTGCAATAAGATTGCCAAAATTATAGTTGCAAACGATATGTATCATGTTAAAGAAAATATCATATCGTTGGTCCAATGCCGAAGTCACGAATGTGCTTTTTTGATGTTCCGGGAAAAACGTGTTTCAAAAATTGAAGACAGTGCTATAAACATAGATTTCTTTTCGTTCTACTAGGCTAGAAGTAGGAGAGGGGGATAAGCAAACTCTTTCGCGATTTTGGCATAGACACCATGACTAAAAACGCGATATAGTGCACATATGCGAAAAGCACATTCGTGACTTTGGCATTGTACCGACGATATAACATACCTTCTGGAAACTAACCCAAATGAAAAAATTGTTACTTGTTCTACATGGAAAAAAGAACATGAAAATACACAGTCCCTGTGAATGTGTTTCTATGTTTCTATCTTTATTATTGAATATAGTGAATAACATTATGAACATTTTCATTAATCATTCGTTCAAACCCATGTACAAGAGTGTAAGTGAATGATATGAAGGATGTCAATGACTATCATTTTGTATGTCAATGATTGTCGAAGTATGTCAATCACTATCAAATCTGACACTTCGAGAAAAAAATCATTCTCTTTCTGGTTTCAGACAACATATACCTGAAGTTCTGAGTGTTTACTGAAGAAGCATAATTGAACTGCAATACTGTCAAGGTCTTCACCTTCTTGTAGGAAAATTACAAGCTGAAATCATTAATTGAAAGTTTCTATGCGCATAAGGTGTCGATCACTATACCTGTTACCCTAATTTCAACCCAAATCATACACCAAGCTTTTTCTACAATGGCGTCATAGATTGTACTATTTAATGTCCAGAGTTTTCTTGAGTGAAAGCTTTGGGAATTCTTCAAATCTGTAGTTGGAAGAAACTTTTGGAGATCAGACATAACAAAATTGAAACCATGAGTACTTCAACCTTTCACCTTGTCTTCTCTCTTTAGTTCACACGTAATTGAAACTTCTTTCAGGTTATTTCCTTTTCGTAGTTACAGTTCATTAAGTTTTCCATCATTTTTATCACTTTTAATTTGACAGTCTAGTACATCACAAACATCACAGGTATCATTGTCTGGCAAGTGGAAAGACAAGATGGAGTATTCATTGAAGACTTTAGAATGTACCCATTTCTTCTCTGGTTTAATGTTTTCTTTCTCGCACCCATGTACATACATCGAGTGCATTATATAAATATTCAAATAATTACCTAAATATTTGCGTTCTGTAGTGGCTTTCGTAGACAGGAAACTTGGAAATGTAATTTTTAATCATATCCAAGCTATCATTTGGCAACTTATTTGCTGAAATATGATTCCTTCTAAGATCTTCTTAGACTCACCAACTTCTTTTAAGGCAACTCTCACAAATATTTAAGTAATTGAAACGGTATTAAGGAAAAAGGTTTTGCATACAACATTCAGGTTAAAAAAAAAGTACAGCTCTGGGTGTTGCCCTTTCTGTTGCCATATCTAATTCGCTGCCTGACAATAGGTTTTGTTTTTATAGAAGACACAACGAATTGTCTTTTTGAGTCCCAGCTTCTCTCAGCATTCCAATATTCAGAGTGTATTTTCAAACATTGCTCCTCTGAAAACTTCAGATTGCATTTCAAATGACAATTAGCATGGAAGGGAGGCTTCATGAATTTCTCAACGGTGACAACATTCCGACTAGTCTTTTTTTTTCCTTACATTTTTCTTCATTTTTTATCCTGTACGGCTGTAAGAAAATCAATAACTCCTTGATGTTGTAAAACGTTGTGTGCGTAATATCAGATCTAGTTGGCTTAATAACGAAGAAAAAGAGTTTGTATTTTTGTTGGATCAACATTTCGCATATAAATGGGATTATCAAGATTTTGTTCTTGAAACGGTTACAAAGAGAGAAAGGTTGGGTAGGTAAATAACAATTAGCACGGCTCACGTCCTAAACTTTAATTATAATCACTTACACTGGTTAAAAATTCCACAAATCTTGTGAAACATAACATAACATAACAATTTAATACTCACCCTTAGTTCTTTAAATGATGGCTCCGATTCGATTCTTCAAGACCCCTTGAAACTGGATCTTCCTCGTTATTATTAATATCTAGTAAAGATAAAATGAACCTTCCTCTACTATACTTATCCATTTTAAATAATGTCACTCCGACTACACTTGAAAACAATGAAAAACAACAGGCTGTGGTAAACAACACTGTCAAAACAGAACTGATTCTTTTCCACTGAAAATGGGCGCCAAGGACTTGCGTGTTATCATGCTGCTAGAAACATTCAGCGCCACAATAAGGTAAGTGTAGTTAGGTTTGTCTAGCTCAACCATAGATTAGGACTTACGTTCTCACAACCCTGAGTAAAAACAAGAGGAGAATTTTCAACGAACTTGAGTTGTTGAGGTTCAATTAAATTCTACATTAAATGATGGTATAACCTGAAAACTGTAATATTTGAACTTGCGTTCGTCTAGTTCTGATGTACAGAAAAAACAAAAGATAGATGAATATTTTTGGCTAGCTGTTTCAGTACAAACCTCATAATAATTATTGTCTAGATTCCCTCTACAAAATAGTTAATTTTATCTAAATGGACGTTAATTTGAACTCAGATTTTTAAATTACCTGTTGGTGAGGGGGAATTGGATGAAGACCTTGGTTTTTGCATTGATGGATACGGCGATATTCTATGGGATCTTTTTCCTATCGATGAAGTAGAAACTGTCGAATAAATTGGCTGATGTTGCAGGATCCAAGAGCCATCTATCAGAAATAACGAATCTTATAAATAAATATTTATTTTCGAAGTTTTTATTTCCTATACTCACACTGATATTGATTCTGCTCTGAGGTGTAGCTATTTGCGAACTCTTTCTGGCTGTAAGACATGTCAGGTCGATCCTTCGCGTCTAAAAAAGCTTTAGCGAAAGGATTATACTTAATCTTCAGAGAAGTTACCTCTTCGTTCTGATACGCCGTAACTGCTATAAACTGGGTTTCTGGAAATGGAAATGTCAATACTCTTCTTGGTTCTGTACCAACTTTTACTAAATGTACCCTGGGCTCATATTTGTGTAAGGAATTCAACATTATTTGTCCATTTCCATTAGATTTGTTTGTTAGTTTCACCTGAAATCATACCAATTTTTTTAATGCTTCTGAAGTATTCAGGGTATTTGAAACTCTCCAGGACAGATGAAAAACTGAACAATAACAGGGATTTGTGTGGTAGAAACAAATCCTAACGCCATCAGTATTCAAAATGAAGGGCGTTTTTCACTTTTTTCAACATTCTGCCGAAACTACTGATGCCAACATCGAAAGGAAACTTTACATCACGAATATGTTTTACAAGTTGATACATCCAATGAATTTTTTTTTCATTTCTGAATCTCATAGATCCCAGCAAACACGGCGATGTAAATGTAACTCTTATGCGATGTACTGTTTACCTCCCCAGGCGCTCGCATTTGCATCCAAATGTCCGCCACATCAAGTACGCATTTCGGAAAAATAAGTAGTTGAATATGCGATCGTAAAACTGATCACAATAAATACTCCATTTCTTGTCGCATTCGTGACGCTCATGCGAGTTAATTTTGAGACCACTTTTCTTTATTTACTTCCGACGTCGCATAGGAATTTTGATGTGATACTAAAAGATGTCTTCCAATAGGAAGCCATTTCTCATCGCATTTGAGACATATTTTATTATACTCATTGCGTACATGAATATTATACCATTTTTGATGGGTAATTAATTCAATGATTGCAGGAGGATACTAAAAAAAATATTCGAACAAAAAATATAATAATTAGTTAAGTCAAGATAAAATACATTAGAATACAAAAAAAGGAAAAAAACGAAACAGAAAAATGTACAATATGAGTGTGAAAATTAATTATGTAGTTGGGTTTTCAATCAATCTTTCCTTTCTTCGTCTGGCATGTCGAAACTATTCCTTCACGTAGATTTCGAAGTCCTTCTTGGAAATTCCACTGTTCTTCCTCATCACATCTGAAAGGAATGAAAGTAAAAGTTAAAATGATTCTTTTTTTTTATTAGCAACATCGTAATAAGTTCGATTACTACGTTCTTATAGGTGTCAAAATCATTGAAAAATTTCTGGACAACAAATTTACAAGAAATATTCGAATAACTGCAAAGGTTGTGTTTGACAGTATCGCGGCTACACCTCGAATCAAATACTCACTGAATCAAATCTTCATAACGGGACTTTCAGCTGTTTTGTAATTAGACCCTTGTCATGTCCGTGAACAAAGTTAAGCCGTTTCATCGGTGAGGGTTCTTTAGAGACATCTCACCAACTCACCACGAAATCCTTGTTGCTGTTACCCCCAACGGCTTCATATGGTTTTTACTGAAAAAGTATATCTCATATAAGGTTAGAAATTCAGTTTTTGAAATTATAAGACATGAAAATTCTGAATGAGATCGGATTTGAATGCAGTTTCACTAAAGAAATATGTAATTAGTTCAAATATAAGCTTTCCAAATATGGTGATATGAATTACTAAAAAATCTGTTCCTATATTTGATAATTTCTCAAAAATTGGACCAAAGGAACACTAGAAAGAATAGTTTCTTTCAATTATACTCACTCTCTAAATACCAAAACTTAAATTTCATTCGAATGCTCCAACTGTGTTATTGTGAGTTTCGCAGAAAACATCACCAATTTTGCCAACCCTGTACAACACAAACTATTTCAGACACGTTCATTGAAACCCAATATTTTGAAAAGGTTAGGATTTTTCAAATATTTCGAGAAACGAAGGGAATAAAAAATATTCAAACTGCAAAAATCAAGACAAATCTCAGAACAAAACTTTTTTTTAGATCAAAAATGAAATATCAGAATATTACAAGAATAACTAAAAGAATTTACTTACCAATTGCAGAAAACCAAAAAATTTAAATATCGGATCAAACTAACAGTGAACTTCTCGAAGCGAACACTAGTCACAAAATGACGATGTAATGGATCCAAAAGAAAAAACTCAAGTGTAAAAATTGTTTTCGTTGAATTTGGAAGACGCAAAACCACCCCCCTTTCTTCTCACCACTGCGAATTCCATAGTACAAACCGGGTTCTCGAAAGAAAAATATCCCGGCCGAATGTAATTAGGGGCAATAAAACCCAGATGCGGTAGTTTCTCCACAGTTAAAGATCGAAGAAATCCTTATATTATATAACTCAACAATCTTTGGCTATGAGTCACAATACGAACGAATATTTGCATCGCTTGGGAATCACATTTGAGATATCTTTATTCATCGTAGAAATGTTGAAAATTTTTCTTCCACATTTCGTTAACAAAGCGATATCACAAAATTAATAGGTTTTGGACGCATATGCGACATCACAATGAAGATTTTATTTCATGTTGAAAATGTAACTCCACAAATGTGTCAGGCGATGTAACGTGTTTGCTAGGTATCGCTAGTTACACGGTTCGTACCAATCAATTCATTAGTACATTCAATACTCACTTTGGCAAAGCTAATTGATTCTTTCATCCAATGTGCGCCAAAATTCGGAGATTCCGGATGTATATAAATGGCATTAGGTGGAGCCACCTCCGCTTTCCCCCCTGGAACCCATTCTCCATTGACGTATTTCCATCTGTGGGAGTCCATTTGTACGAATTCTAAGAGAACTGTATACATAGCGTTGGGGTCTAATCCTGCTGTAGAAATTTTCACGACTGGAAACATTCTTCTGAAAGACAAGAAAAGGTTGGGTTAAATAATTTCGATGCCGCATCTAAGGTGGTAACTAGTAGTAGGGTGATTCTCGAAAAACTTTCGTTAGAATATTTCGAAGGAGGACTCGTTCTTAGTGCTTAGTAATCGAAGCACTTCATCCAAAGGCTAAGTGCTTAGTAATTCCCTAAGTGCTCCCGAGCACTTCTGTGGATTACTAAGCACTAAGCCCTTGTCTTATCTTGTCGTAACACGAATATATGCGATCGAGACCGACGTCTTAAAACCTAGGATCTAGTTTAGATGTTCAGTCGAGTGATAAACATCTCAGGTTTTTGTGTGACGTTAGTGCGCAGTTGCAAAGATTTTGTGAGTTTATTGATTGTTTTTTCGAAGTTTTGTGAAGATCTGTCTCCAACTAACAATACAGCGTGGTTTACTGTGGAGTCCCCCCAATTAACAATTTCTGACTCATTTTGGGCAGAGTGTCGACGCTATATCGACACATTGTCGACTTTTGGGCCATCGAAAGCGGGATATGTGACCAAAATGGTGATTGAAATGTGTACTGAATATGGCCTGAAATTCATCTAATAGTGTGTCTGAAATATAACAATTTTGTTTCGAAAATGTGTCTCGATTGTGTCTTTCGTTTCCAATATATACCTGAAATTGAACTTTGATGAGTCCAGAATCTGTCTATTTTGTTTCTAACTTGAGCAAAATATGTGTCCATTATGTGTACAAAATGTAGGTACTTTGCATGTGCCTGGTAGGTAGACACGATGTTTCCAGAATGTGTTTGATATTGTGCTCTGATGAGAGCCACAAAATCAACACATAGTGTTCTGAATTTTACCGAAATTATTCATTGTGCACCAAAATCAATCCAAATAGATCAAAATTATATTACTTCTCGATCCATTCTGGATAATCATGAAAAGAAAACTGAAAGTGTTTACTTTTGAGTATTCATCAACCTAATTAGTAATCATAGGTTCACTTGCGAACTAAAGTTCACTGATGATAGTTGACATGGTAGTTCTAAAAATCAAACGGTCCCTAATAATACCAAGTAATTACAATTTATTAATATTTTTCAATTATTTTCAATGAATTAATTTTTTTTTATTTCTTCACAAAATCAAACCACGATGGAACTTTATCATGCAGGATATCATATTCAGTACAGTTCTGCCATAAATATTACCGAAATCCTTTAAAATATATTTTCGAAATCCGCCATTTTTCTCAAGTGCATATAACGACGAAGTACGTGTTGAAATATGGCGTCCTCATGGATGGTGTCCAAACGGGATCATTTTTCGGTAATGTGAATAAAATTTGGCTACAAATTGCCCATCTCGAAACATTTGTAGATAGTTGAAACAATTCAGAGTAATGTTTCCGAATAGAGACCAAAAATTCACTGAATAATGACTAAAATGTCACACAGACACATTTTAGCAACCAATTAGTCACCGAAGTTCATTATGGCCAAAATGCGTCGTCTTTATCACAGTATAGACAACAAGTTAGTGTCTATACTGTGTCTTTATCTAGCAGTGGGTTCATTTCGGAAAGTTTGTGTCTGAAATGCGGCCGACATTCGAACAGACTCGTACCTCATAACCTTACTTTTTAGTGCTTTATTTGCATGGACGTTATTTTCACTTCCGAATATTTATAATGTCATTTAAAATCGTTAAAATAATAGAAAATGATACAGTGCAATTGTGCATTGTGCCAACAGCGTGGGAAAAAGATGGTGTTTCATACTGGCCAAAAAAATCTTGTAAAGACAGCGAGAAATTAATTAGAGACTCAGAATCTGTTCCTCGAATAGACTGGGACAAAATACCTTGCAGTGTAAAGGAAGCAGACATTGAGTCATTAAAAACCGCCAACAAGTTGTGTTCGCTCTATGAACATTAACTTTGTTTCTAGTTCGTCCATTTCAACATCACTTCCATACTCAGAATGTTGTTCTTCACTAATATTGTTTTCGAATGAATTTTCTAGAGATTCAGAGGTTGATTGCTCTATTTCGCTGCTGAACTTATGGAAAATCTTTGAATTAATTACTTCTTCTTCATTGCCATCTGCAATGTTTTCCGTTTTGTTGTTTTTTTTCTATTGGAAACTGCACTACACTTGCTCTTACATTAAAAAATTCGGTCAATTTCTTCTGAGTAATGTCTATTTCTCTTTTCACACGTCTATAATAAATGCTAGTGTGTACCCTTCGAGTAGCACTTTTTCTTATTTTCACCATTTCTGTGAAACTTTAAACACTATATTCAACATTTATCATATGCGCCATTTCGAGTACCTACCTACACTAACACTTTGTCTAGACACATTGAAGGAACAAAATAGAAATTATGTGGGTACGATATTTCCATATGAATAGGTATCTGTCCGAACGACGCATTGTAGAAACAATGAAGAAAATCTATGTTTAAAATGTACCCAAATGGAAATTATTGTGTCTACTGAACTCATTTCAGTAACAAAATAGTAGTAACAACTTGTTAAGAAACAAATTAGTCAAACTTGAGTCTTTTCAGTGTCGACTCGCCTGTTTCTAAATATATTTGAAGAGTCCAAACTGACACAAAGTAGAGACATTTGAAACACATGTGTTTGAAATGTTACTATTTAGACATTTTAGATAGAATTCACATTGTGGCAGAAGTGCTCCGAAAAGAGTCGACACAATCCAGGCACAAGTAAATTGTGTCCTAGATTTGCCATAAATTGCTACTTGGGCCGCAATCGCGGAGCTCATAACTTTTGACATGAGAGTCATAGAATGGTTAAACCTTTTGAGTGATATTCCCTTCATTCTCAAATTTTTACTGAGATGCGAGTTGAGGCTCAGCTTTTGAAAAATTGATGAGAAAAGTTGAATTTTCGACCAAATAATTTTTTTTATAGATGAAATAAGAGTTCACAACTACATAACAATTTTCAATATTTTCCAGGAAATAAACCATTAAAATAAATTATCCCAGATAATTGATATGATAGCTTCTGAGAGGAGATAATCGACTTCGAAGTTCCTATCAACCTCACATAAAAAATCTTTTTTCTGAGGTTTTCACGTAATAGGGGGCTGTTGTTTCAAAATCCATACATTTAACTCTCCATCAAGCTAACATTTTATATTTATTTCACAATCATTTTTCCCTATTTACATGTTATCCGCTTGTTCAGTTGAAGTCATCACCACAGATTTTCAACCGTACTCTCGTCACTGAAAATAAAACAGAGATTATCTGTTCAAGAAATTCTCCATGTCTATGGAAAATTCAAAGGCGATCTATCATCTCCTGTTAGAAGCAATAAAATTATGTGTTTGATACGTTTTGGTGAACTTTTGTCTCTTCTAGAATCCGCAAAATTGTTATCTAGCTGTTTCTTCTTTATACATATAAGAAAACATTTTTTTGTCGAGAATAAGATTGTTGTCATGAATTTCTATAAAGATAAAGCTCATCTTTCTGAAAATGTTTGAGGATATATGAAATATCATGCGCAGTGTATGGATCTCTTATCAAAAGTTATAAACCACGGAAACACCTTACATATCGATTCTGACCTACCAATAATCTCACATACCACAGCTTAGCTGTATAGTTACAATTTTCATTCCAAATGAAGAAACCGCACATACAACACATACAACCTAGAAAAGTGCTTAGGGCTTAGGGTCGGTTTCACAAAACTTTGATTGTACCATCAAATTAATTGAAACCACTCAAACCACTGCGATTCGTTGAAGTTTCAGAACGAGGGATTGTATTGGTTCGAGTTTACGTGAAGTTTTCTGAGATTTTTCACGGAGTGCTTAGTAATCTGGAGAATTTGGTGTGGAAGGGGGGCACTAAGGGGGCCCCCAAGCCAAACGAAAAGCTTTCAATGGGGCTGCAATAAGTTAGGAACGCCGATTCACGATATAATGAACAAAACCTGAACGATGAAGGTAAAGTTATTGTTCTCGGTAAATAGAGAAATATTCCTGAATTATATCAGAAAAACATCTGAGGTTTACAATTATTCGATTCGACATATCAGCATCCTGTGCTACCCAATTTATAGGACTTTTTTATATAGCGTCAAGCTTTCGGCATTTCTCTTTGAACGTCGCCACATGATCGTTTCATTGGGAGCTCGGAGGCTTATTTGATGTGTTGTACTTCAGGCGACTTGCGGCTTATCTGTTATTGCAGAAATTATTGTCTATTCTCCAATCAGGATTTTTTTATGAAGAAGGGTAAAATATTATGAAATATTTTTATTTCCATCTCCATTCTAGTGGTGAGAAAAACAAGTGTAACAAGTGTTTTGATACGAAACCACGATGTGAGTTCGTTTACAATCAAAGACCAACTTTTGAATATTCTGACTTTTTTATTGCCTTTGGTTTCATTTTCTATATAAAAAAAAAGTTATTGAATGCCCAAATCAGAAACGGCAGTTTGAATATCTTATAATTTTTCAGATATATTATCAGAAAAAGAAAACTCCAAAGAGAAAAAAGATAATGCATTTTCTAAGGAACGAAAGGTTTTTCAATATTTTAATAAGCCAATGCGTGAGTCACAAGTGGCGTATCAGACTTCGAATGGGGCACCAATAATTTCATTCTATTGAACTTGCCTATTCGCTATTTTTTTCTTATGATATAATAAACAAAACTTAAACTATGGAGATACAATTATTACTCCCGAAAAATAAGGAAATATTCCTAAATGGTTTGAAAAAACCTATAAGTTTTCCAATAGTTCCAATTGAAATTAGAATTATCACTCAATTACTCCCAGTGCTACCCTGTTTTCAACAATTTTATGATACACCGTCAAGCTTTTCGGGACTCCCTCTAACCATCGTCAAATGATCGTTTATTGGGCTTAAGATAATAAAGAATTAGCTTACAGACATTGAGCCTACTCCAGCTTTGAACAAGAAGTAGCCTGAAGTTTGGTAGTGACCGCTCGATCGTTTTCTGAAGCCACTACCCTTTTTAATGCGATGAGGTTTTATACGATACGAGACATTCGCGTATTAGTATAATCAACATCCTTAAAGAGATTATTGGTATTTGTGGACAAAATGACATCCATTGAAGCCATTTTTAAGTTGTACAATGGTGTAAAAAGCTATTATTTCAAGTCGAAAAAACCAAATGCAAACTAAAATTTCAGATTGTTTTTCTAAAAAATGAAAAAATTCTTCATATTTAGTTTTTTATAAGGAAAGCTATTTTTTATTTTTTCAATAAAGCAAAATCTGAATTTTCTTCAACTTAATCCAAGAAAAATACCATCAATTTTGACGAAATTCTACTTTATGTGACTTCCGGTTATTATGACGTATTTTTCATTTCCCATCGATGGGGAATCCGATATAAGCGGATTCTACTGTACAGTAGAATCCCCTTATAATGACATCGAGGGGAAATGAAAAATAGGTCAAAATTGATGGTATTTTTCTTGGATTCAGTTTAAGAAAAAAACGACAAATTCAGATTTTGCTTTATTGGAAAATCAAAAATAACTTCTCTTACAAAAAACTGAATATAAAGAACTTTTTCATTTTTTAGAAAAATAATTTGAAATTTTAGTTTGCATTTTTTTCGACTTGAAATAATAGCTTCTTACACCATTGTACAACTTAGAAATGGCTTCAATGGATGTCATTTTGTCCACAAAACATCAATAATCTCTTCAAAGCACGTCGGCACGCGTATGTCTCGTATCGTATCAAAACCTCATCGCATTAAAAAGGGTAGGGTGGCTTTAGAAAACGATCGAGCGGTCACTATAACCGGAAAAATTCTCGAAAAATCATGTTGTTGTATCTGAAATCATGTCATTGTAAGCGACATGTCATTATAAGCGAAGTCATTGCTTGCATTCACCGAACGTAACAGTTGTGGAACTGTTGTGGAATCGTCCGGTGGCACATACGCTACAAACTCAACACGTTCCGGAGAAGCGGGCATTTTGGGAGCGCTTTCTGTTTATGCTAGGTAGCGGTAGCGGAGCGGTGGCAACATTCTTCGTTCGGTGAATGCAGCCATTATATCCGGACCCTATTGTAAGGAGTTCTGAATGAAACCAAACACTGCATTTGCGTCATTATAAGCGATTGGTCAGTATAGCCGGCGTCATAATAAACGGATTCTACTGTATATTATTTTATCACATTTTCTTTAATATTTTCCTTTGAAAAACGTCAGGGGAAACTTATCATAAATAACATAGATCTATTGAGGGCGCCTCCGACTAAAATCTTGCATAGGGGGGCCGATTTTGCGCTACGCCACTGCACCGGTCACCAACATACGAGAATGCATCAGTGCGAAAGAAACACTAATAATAACCTTGCAGTAATGTTTCATTCAGTTTTTTTATTCAATGAGGAAGTAGTAACATTATTTGCTTATACAACGGATAGTGATAATTCACACACAATATCGTTACATGGCATTGGATTCAGGTCATCCTAATTCTTTATTTCATTATACTCACTCCTTGAATGCTTTCAGATTGGCAGCAAGGGTCAATTTTTTTGTTTATTGTATCATATTTTTGTTTTGTTTATTTTTTGACTCTTCAACATTGATTTTTCGTCTATATTGAGTTGTTATTTATGTTATATTCCTTTTAATCGATCATTATATATCTATAATACACCAACTGCATTTTTTCTTCAGGGAAAAATCAGATCTAATTATATTCGAAAGTGTTCCTAATTACTAAACAGCGTGATTTCCTAACAAAATGTAAATATCTTGATATCATTTAATTCGTACCTGGTACCTATGTTACTCTGATTCGTATTTTCAGTACCTAGTTGCATTTGATCTGAAAACTAGGACTAGTTTGATCTAACAAATATTACCTTCCATTTTTGGTGACTATCATTTCATTTGTGAAACATCGAAACCTCAACCATAAATCCTTGTCTTCCAAATTCACAGAAAGATCCTTTTCCGTGAGATCGCCTTTCGCTTTTGTAGGTGACAACTCTAATTCTACGGCTGATAATATGTGTTGTGCCATCTAGAATCTGAAAAGAAGATCGCATTGAATATATACATTTTTCTTTGTGAAATTATTTGTATGAATACTAAGTTGAAGGAATGAAGTATATAATGATAGTAGTATATAATTATAGAATAGAATTTTATTTGCTTTTACAATTGATTACCTATTTCACATTTAAGTACAAATTATCAAATAATTTGCACCTAACTTCCTATATGAGGAGTTGTATTGTGCATCACTTGGACTACTTCATAAAAATCATAGATACTCTGTATACATATAGTGTGTTCAACAATAGAAAATCTTAACCTTTTCGATTATAACAGGGATATAGTGGAAACTGGTTTTTTCTTCTATAATGACCGGTTTCAGCTTCACATAAAATAATTTGTAGCTTTTGATATTTTTTAAAGTATTGAGGAATACAGTTAAATATTTTTGATCCAGTGGTGCAGATGAATATTTGGAACATTGTGGTCTTCGCTTGGGGCACCCTCAAATCCTGCCTTTTTCTAGTTTAATACCTTTGACAACTTGTATTCTCTGTCATTTTATTTCGATATGGAAACTTGGAAACAGTAAAAATATATAGTTGCTGCAAGCCCATCAACCAATCATTATCAAAAAGTTCACTGGGTTTTGAGATAAAGTTTTCATTTTGCTTCAGCAGGAATCACCCCATATAATATTCTCATAAGAGAAGAATTAAGGACAGAAATTTCCTCAACTCGTGAAAAATGAACACTAACTTCTTCAATTTAAATGATAAAAGAAGACAAGAACACTTGGCTAGTATTTCACGATTTTAATTGAGAATATTCATTGACATTTTATATGTTTTCGGGTTTTATCTCATTTTCAAAACTGAACACATGAATACAGAAAGTACACATTGAACTTAATAACAGATAACAGATGTTGACATCGGAGATAGGCGGAAATCTAGTTGGTCATTTACGATTCGCAGGTTGTTTCTTAGGGCTGAAGATATCTGTAGGAATTCCAACCTTTCTTACCTTTAAGTAAGATTTTTATATTATCGAAGTCAATGAAGTGGTTTGAAGTAATGCAGTGATCTGGAAAACCAGTTGTTGATTAATTTTTCGACTGTTCATTGAGAGGTTTCCTGACCGACCCAGACCAACGAGAGATACCATTAACAGAACCGTGACAAACTTGAGAAATGTCGGATCTTTCGTTAAGAAAACTATACACAGAGAAAAAAGTGTAGTAGAAGATGAGAACAACGAAATTACAGTTCTAGCATATTTTCGTGTGAATATTCAAAATTTTCTCAAAGATGCCGAGATTGATCTGGGATTATCTCAATCGAGTGTTTGGAGAATATTGAAAAAACATAAAATGCACCCATATAAATTCAATAGGTACAGCATTTGAATGAAACTGATTTCGTCAAAAGAACAGAGTTTTGCGATTTCAAGAGAATGAAACCTTTTTGGACTGTATAATTTAGACAGATGAATCTAAATTCACAAAGAAGACTATTATGTTTGGGGTAGGATAAAAAATATTGTCTACTCAACTCCCCTGACTGATAAAGAGGACTGCATAGAACGAGTCAGAAAGCGTTCAGGTTTGTTTAGATTTTTAGATTCATAGTTTTGAAACTCAATTTGGTTTTTGAACACTTTTGCAGATCTCTTCCTCCCGATGAAATAAGAAGAGCAACGCATGAAGCATTCCTGAGACGTATAAATAAATGTCTAGAAATTAACGGTCAAAATTTTGAGCATCTTCTCAAGTTATAACTACGAGAGTTTACCATGATTCTCCTAATAGTAACTTGAAGTCGGTTTCAAGAAGGGGTGAAAAATCTACAGCATGGTTCAAATAACAGTTCCTGAAAATTTCATCTTTTTGGCGTGAAGGGAAAAGAAATAGCTGAAAATTCAAGACGAAAAACAGTTTTTTGTGAATAACTCAGAAAATATCCATTTTAGGACAAGGGTGTGATGCATACACTCACATTATTTTTTAACGTAGATTCAATATCTGCCATAAAAAAATGGGGTTCTAATTTGAAAAAATTGATTTTTCACGATTTTGTGATTTCTAACTTTGAAAGCGATTTTTTCACCCCCTGTATCATGAATCGCGATTTCGATTTTTATTTTTCCATCCAAAAACCTTGAAGTTATTCTTGATCCAGCGGAGCTCTATTTTCGATTTTTTTTCGAATTTTCCCGCTCAGAGAGAATTTTCCAACCAAAACTGAAAAATGTTACATCAAAATAACTTGAAATTTTCTAAGGAATCTATTTCTGCAATAAAAAAATGGTGTTCTCATTTGAAAAACGGAAGTTGACGTCATTTCCGGAAAAACCGGAGGTGCTCATGCTTTGAAAATATTTTAGATTTCATCAGCATCGTGAAATACTTGCAAGTGCTGAATTTCATGAAAATACGTTCAGTAGTTTCCCGTATAAATATGGGTGAGGTTCCTCGTGAAAGACCCTGTATAGAATGCAGGGCACTCATCACATGACAGCATATACACGCCAGTCAACTGCGAATCATCTTTTCGATCCTATTAAAAAACATTGATCTCGGGATTCTTTAATTGGTACATATCATATCAATTTTATTTTTTCGAATTATTTTGCAAGGAGGTTCGCTAATAGATGGGATATCATTGATGTACATGAACAGACAAAATTATTAACTTTAGTCTATCCACCCCAAATTGATGATGAAATTTAAAAAATTATGTACATCAAATATATCCCATCTATTAACTAACAACTGTAAAAAGAATTTAAAAAAAATTAAATTGATATTGTATGTACCAATAGGAAAAACTTAAGATCAATATTTTTAATGGGAAGAATCGCATGAATGATTCACAGTTGAATGTGATGTGAGTTGATGAGTGCCCTGCATTCAATAACCGATTTCAAGCGAATAACCAGTAATGACCGCGGTTATCTACGGTCCTGCCTGCGGTTATCTACGGTTATAGCCTTCAGGGATATTCCTTGTAAAATGATTATAACCTACAATGACCGAAGTCGCTTGAATGCAGTTGGTCCTAGTTGGTAATTACCAATGAGGACCAGGTTATTCGCTTGAAATCGGTTCATATAGGTCAGACTGGTCGTTCTCTTGCGGTCATAATTGGGGAACATAAAAGATCTATAATAAAAAATAAATCAACAACTGATGAATAGCTCAACTATTAAAAATTATTACAAAATCGACATACACAACGAACTACGTCCAGAAATGCTGGAATAGGAAATTCTTATCTTGTCGATCAATTATTCACACATTTGAAAATGTCAGTCAATGAATAAAAACCAATAACAGTAATAACACAAACGCCGAGCTCACTGATCGTGCGTACAGGATGACGGCAGCCAAACTTTTTATATGTGTATAAATAAAATCATGCAAACAAAACACAAAATTATACTAAACAGCATTATGTGGAATATCAATCTAGATCTAATAATTTTAAGGTACCTATCTAATTCATATTTTGAAATTAGGCCAAATTCACTGTGTTAGTTCTCGAATTCATGGAATCAAATAAGGTAATATAGAACATCTCTAGAAAATTTCTCCTCTAATGATTTTTTCTTTATCACAGATGCTGACACCCAAAGATTATAGAGTACAAAGATGAGAAACGAAGCGACTACAGTGATGTGAGTGACATCTGTAGTTTCGAAAGTCAACGGGTTGTGGTTAAAATAATTAATTAGGGTCCACTTGGCAAGATTATTAGTAGGCTATTGTCAATTTTTGAAGAAATACTTGAATTAATATTTTCTGAATGATTGTATTTTCTTGTATACGCGTATTTTCCACTAAAATAACTGGAAATCAACAAGAGTAGCACCTAGTTCACTATATAATCTTTGCTGGTGTGTTTTTCTGTAATAAATTTTGTGTTAAAAACTGGCCGACATTTGAAATGCATGGTGATCAATTGCAGAAATAATAGAAAAAATAATCCTGAATGTACATTCTTTTCATTACCAAAGAAAATGGAAATGTAAGTTTTGAAACTCTGTCTTTGTTCTGGATAACGTATAAAGAACTCTTGCTGGGCTGACCTGCAGGTCTTATTGTACACCTTTGATATTTTTCTTTTGTTGTTGTTCAAACATTGTGTAATTAATATACAGTGGACTCTCGTTAAGTCGAACTCCTCTGGGCCAAAAGAAGTATTCGACTTATTGTTCGGCTCACCAAACATTAGATTTATTGAAGTGAGACTTCACTTCATTGAAAGAAAAACTCGGGTAAACACGAAATCATCATCAATGTGAAACGAGCATCTGAGCACTGGAAACATGTCCTTAGAGGTCGAAAAATCGTATGATATTCATCTCGTGTTGTGATTTGTTTGTGAACCGAATATTCTTCGGTCTCATTCATTAGATCATTGCCTCATAGAGGCAATGGTGGTTGTTAATGCAGATGCCTAGTTGTACAATTTTGTTTACTTGTATACAGAGGACACTGCAGATACGACACCGTCATGTTCAGTAGTTCAATATGCAAGTAGTTAAGTTAGTGAATTTATATTAGGGTCTATGACAGGAAGTGTTCTGTGTCTTAGAGGTAGAAAGAATATGTTCAAGACGACAGTGTGTATTGTGTATGTTTAAAATAAAGAGAATCTTCTAAAATTTCCTTTCATGGTAGCAGAGCGTGGTTCATCAAATTTATTAGAGGTGTTACAAAAATATACAGTATATAAATATGGCCAAGGAGAATACACTTGTAATTCCATTTGACAAGAATATTAGCTACGAGGATTGGAGAAATAAATTTATGTATTTACTACGATTCAAGAAATGTCTGCCGGTTGTCCAACATGAAGAACGTCCTGACTCGATAAAAGAAGCCGATTGGAAGGATCAGGAAGACAAAGTAATGTACTATTTTTCATTAGCCTTGAGTGCATCAATTATGGCTGATATGCAAAAGTCAGAGGAAATTATGGATACACTAGATTCCATATATCTGAAAAAAAGTGAAGCCAAACAATAACTCATAGAGCGACAACTAAACTTGATGAAACTGAAAGAAAATGCCAGCAAAAATGAAATAAAATATTCTTCCAAGAATTTAACAAGAAAATTAATGAGTTAAGACTAGCTGGTGGTGATGTTTCCAGAAAAAGAAAGCTGAGCTTCTTGATAATGGCTTTACCAAAGAACTGTCGACATTTGGTTGATGATCTCGATTCCCTGCCTGAACAAAATCGAACGGTTGAATACATTTAAGAGAAACTAATGAGTTTGAATGAAATATGTGAAACTACAGAAGAGCAAGCTGAATCAACGAGGGAAATCAAAAATACAAACTCACAAGCTTTCAATACAAGATTAACCAATGCAAGGAAATCTAACCGGACATATAATGAGGAACCGAAGACATGTTGGAGCCGTGGAAAGATCGGTCACATAAGCCAAAATTGTTATCAGAATGGGCAAGAATCCAGAAAACTCGGTCGTGGAGGTTACCAGAACAAAGAACATCAAGAATTTCATCGAGGTCGTGGATTTCATAGAACAAGAGGTAGAAATGGTTATGGTAGAGGTCGTGGAGCATACAGAAGTGGATTTGCTGGAAATTCAGAAATTCAAGATGGACAAGAAACTGCTAGAAGATTGGAACTGTTCAATGTTGATGTAAATGTTGGTAATGTAGAACAAGGTGAGAACTCAAATGTTTTGGAATGGTTAATTGATAGTGGATGTACTGATCACATTGTGAAAACTGACAAATATTTTTACACATCTAGAGTTTTAAAGAATAAAGTAGAAGTCAAGTTCGGAAATTCGAATATAATTAAAGCCTCAATGATAGGAAATATAATGTGCGAATTTAAATTTGGTAATTGTAACGTTCTGGTGGATGTTAGAAACGTTTATTATGTCCCTGATATAGGAAGAAACTTATTAAGCGTGGGTGCCATAACATTAGCTGGTAACTCGGTAATCTTTAAAAATGAATATGTAGAATTTTATAACAGTCAAAATAGGTTTCTATTCTCTGCAAAAGAAAAGAATAAATTATTTCCTCTATTGTGTGAAGTTCAAAAGAATAGTAATGAGATTTCAGCAAATTATATAAATAAGAATATGAAAACAAAGAAAAATTACATCGTGCTCTAGGTCATGCCAATTTAAAAGATTTGCATATAATGTGTCGTGATAAATATATGAATGATTTACCAGACTTTCTAGAAAATGAGTTTATGAAATATGAAGTTTGTCTTGAGAGCAAATTGTCAAATAAAGAATATGCAACTGAACGAAGAAGAGCTAGATATTGTGGCGAGATAGTACATTCTGATGTTAAATACTTAGACGTAGAAGGTTTTAACGGAGAAAGATATTTTGTAACATTCATTGAAGATTACTCAAGAATCGCTAGAGTTTATCCGATTAAAAACAAATCTGAAGTATTTGAAAAATTTGTTGAATACTTCAATATATTGAAGAACTATGCTGAAGGTCCTTTATGCGAATTTAAATGTGATAACAGAAAAGAATATTTAAATAAAGAGTTCTATAACTTGGCTAAAAATGAAGGTTTCAGAATTTTTCCGTGTATTCCATATAACCATCAGTTAAATGGAGTAGCGGAACGCTATAATAGGACTATAATGGATAGGGTTAAATAAATAAATAAATAAATAAACAGCTTTATTTTTCTACAGGTTGAAACCCAATTACAGAAAAATTAACAACAATATCTCAAAAAAAAATAATAAGAAAAAAATCAAAATAAATGAAAATTAAATGAAAATTATCTCGCACAACTGAGAAATCTTTGCTTCACAGTGGTGAGACTGTCAAAGAAAATATCACAAGTCTCACAGAAGTTGTTCATGAGGCTACACATATGCTGAATGGGCGTCCGAATCATGCAATTATTCCTGCGAGGAACCAAATAGAACAAAGGCCTTGATCTCAGATTGGACCTCGGAGCGTAAAAGTTAAGTCTTTCCAGTAGGTAAGGACAATCAACGCTACCGTGAACCAGCTTGTATAAAAATATGACCGCCTGCAAACCCCGCCGATCAGCCAAAGAGACAGCGCCGAATTTACCCAAGAGTGCAGTATGATCGGTACCTCTCGGGGGATAAACACCTTCCTCTCTATATGAGAGAAACTTATACAATCTCCGCTGAACCGACTCCAAGCGCTGACTATGACAGGAATATATAGGATGCCAAATCAAAGACGCATACTCAAGTTTAGTTCTCACCAAGGTGTTAAACAGGAGAACAAGTGTTTCGGAATTTTGAAAGTATCTTGCGTTGCGAACTATGAAGCCATACAACTTAGAAGCAGCACTCAGCAAATCGTTTATGTTAGGAACAAAAGACATCTGACCATCGAACAGAACTCCCAGATCCCTAACAACGTTCAATCTCAATAACTCAACATTTCCCAAAAAATAATCAAACATAATTGGTTCCACTTTTCTCGTAAAGGAAACAATATTACACTTAGAAGAGTTCAACTTCAAACGATTATGCTCACACCATTTCAATAACTTCACCAAGGCACCTTGCAATTTATGACAGTCTTGCATACAAGTTACCCTAATATAGAGCTTAAAATCATCCGCAAATAGCAGCCCATTCACATCGACCGCACGAATCAAATCATTGACAAACAGGATAAACAGAAGTGGGCCGAGATTAGAACCCTGAGGCACACCAGATTCAGACAAATACTCAAAAGAACGAAAACCCTCCACAAAAACATACTGTCTGGGACGCAAGAGATAGGACCCAAGGAGACACGACAACCGCGTACTGAACCCATATCTGTGTTCCAATTTACTCAGCAAAATCTGGTGATCCACTCTATCGAAGGCCTTCTGGAAGTCCGTGTAGACGACATCAACCTGACCGGAATCATCCAAAGTTTCGAAGAGAAACTGAGAAAACGTAGCCAAATTTGTTAAACATGATCTCCCAGGCATGAAGCCATGCTGCTCCTGACATATCTGATTCTTGATATGTGGAAATATTTTGTTGTAAATAATTATTTCTAGGATTTTGGAGAAATTTGACAACAAGGCTATTGGGCGATAATTCCTGATCATGGCTTTATCCCCAGACTTCAGTATAGGGATTATCTTCAACATTTTCACCGTTCCTCTTGCGGACCTCAACCTCAGACTTCACCTCGTCGTAGTACCTCATCTGCCGGTGTGTCCTGTCCACTGAAAGCCATACCCCGGAGTAATCAGAAGATGACCTCAACTGCTTGGAATTCCTCAAAAAGCTGAATACCTGTGCTCTATTCGCCATCCTGACCTTAATAGGGCGAGCTTTAGGTGCGGCCGGATTGAACTTCCCCAGACGATTCAAGTCGAGTTCGCGAACAGAGAAGTCCGGGTTGATTGTCTTCAACACCTTTAGTACACCTTCAGTCTCCCCGGCGATCCTGGTCTCTCTAGTCAGTCCACCGGGTAGCTCCGGCAGTCCATAGATCACAAGATTATTCTTCCTTTCCATGCGGCCCTCAACCTCCCGAATTAGTTCCTCGAATTGACCTCCATCCAACACTGACGTTGTGGCACCTCCATCCGTAATGGACTGAACACATTCATTGAGTTTTTTTTACTTGTTCCTGTAATGATACAATGACCGCCTTCAAAGAATTTACATCACTTCCGATGCTCTCACAATTCTTGCAACTCCAATTTATCCACCTCTTCGAGTTAATAAATCTTACATCTGAGGAAGACATACCCACACAGCCGCTTCCGAACTTATGACAACATACAGTACATGTAAGCACCAAGTGGTTTTCATAGTGCTTCCCACAGCAATGACAGGGTTAGATGTCTTAGAAAAGAATCAAATCTAGATCGAAAATATTGGCCAGAATTTGTTTTAGCAGCATGCTACATAAGAAATAGCTTAAGAAACAGTTCAACTTTTGAAGGAAAAACCCCTTTTGAAATATTTTTTCAAAGAAAACCTTGCGCGAAAAATTTCAAAATTTATGGAAGCAAAGTCTATGTTAGAATTCCAGACGAAAAAAGAACAACATCAGATGACAAAGCAAAGAAAGGCATTTTAGTGGGATATTTTGATTTAGGTTATAGAGTTTTAGTTGATGGAAAGGTAGAATTAGCTAGAAATCTTGAAATTATCGAGCCAGGGACTGACTGATAAGTGAAGACGAAGATAATACTGATGATTTGGTTGAAACAACTAGTTTTGGACAAAACCCTGTTGAAAGACCTGTGAGACAAAGAAAAATCCCGAGTAGATATGACGATTTTGTAATTTCCGTTAATTTAGCCGACCTAGATAGTCCCAAAATCTTTTGATGAAGCAATGAGCTCTGTAGATCAAGAAAATTGGAAAAATGCAATGATAAAAGAGTTTAATTCGTTAAATGAATCAAATACCTGGGAGCTGGTTCCGAAACCGAAAAACAAGAAAATACTTGGTGAAATGGGTTTATAAAAAGAAGTCTGAAAATAATTTTAAAGCTCGATTGGTGGTGAGAGGTTATGAACAAAACGAGGAAATTGACTATATTTAGGGCAAAAACAGCTTTGATGGGGACAACATAGATCATCAGCAGGGCCGGCAAACCGGGCAACCTGCCGAGGCGGAAAATTCTAGGGGCGGCAAATAAGCTTTTTCATACTGAAATTTTTTCTTCAAAATCGAAAAGTCGCCTGTTATTGAGTATGAAATCCAATAGACGCCAAGACTTTGGGGCGGCTTTTTGACATTTCTCGACCAATCCATTTATATTAGTAAACCAACAACTGAATTAAAATTTAATTAAACCCGGAGTTATAGGTACCGGCAGAAAAAAAACGTTTAGTTCTGGAAGGGTTTCCAGGATAATTCTGAAGTGATTTTTATTCTCAGTTTGCCAATCATAATTCAAAATTTTCATTTCTAGGAGGGGTTTAAAAAATTTCAACCGTCGGATTTTACATACAAACGACGATACATATATTACTCTCTTCGCTTATTGATACGAAATGTGGAAAAATCTTTTGGGGTTTTTTCATCGATCGTCTCAAGTACTCATATTGATAATAAGGCGCCGTCGTTTCAAAATTCGAAAAGGCGTCTTTTATGAGTTGAAAGGATGCCTGACTGAAATTTGAGGCAGATTAGTGTTCTTTATTTACTTTATAATACTCATAGTAGAAGGATATGTTTTATTTCGCGCACAGGTGTAAAATCGAAATTGCGATACTTAGGTCTTTAGTGATTTCGCCTGTGGAATCGAATGGGCTGATCAAATTTCCGGACCAAAAAGCCTTTAAGTATATGAGATATGAGGCCAAACTTTGAATTTAATATGCAAACCCATCTTTTTTATTGCCGATTCGGATTAAGCGGGATATTTTTCATCCGAATTAGTTGAAACTGAGGTTAAAACCAAAAATTTTTTCGTCCATATTGGGGCCCTTTTTGCAGCATTATTTGTTCAAAAATCATGGGACGTTCATTCAGATCATGATGCAAAAATTCATATTCCGATACTGAGGTTCTTAGTAATTTTTGAACCGATCAGATTTTGATTCCAGAAAAGCTTATATTCGAGATGAGAGGTCCAACTTTGCAATTTCAAATGCAAACCTTAATTTCAAATTTGTATTCAGCGGGAGATATTACATCCGAATTGGTTAAACTGAAATTTTTTCGTCTATTTTTGGGCTCCATGCAGCGTTTTTCCTTTAAAATTCAAAGTCATTATATCACGCATAAACTCCATAGGGACCAAAATATGATGGGCCCGGGCCCAATCGATTCCCTGAGAAAAATTACTGAGGACTATTAGAATATGAATCTCTCGTTCTGGTAAGAATAATTCCGCCGATTTTTGAACAAAAAATGCTTTATAAGTCCCAAATATGGTCGAAAAAATTATTGGTTTCAACCAATTCTGTTGAAAATTTTTTCCGCTAAATCCAAATCTGCAATAGGTTAGTTAGGCCTCATATCTCGTGTGAGGCCCTTTTTGTTCAAGAAATCTGATTGTCTCAATCGATCCAATATTTACATCGATTGCTCACACTAGCTGGATCAAATTTTTGAGTCGATAACTTGGGCCACCGTAACGTGAAAAAATGTTATGAGGTCAAATATCCAATCGAAAAACGAAAAGAGTTAAATGTAATAACATTGTCTTGACTTTTTCTCACATTCGAGAGCTGTGTTGCCTTGGAAGCAGAAATTAGTAATAATAAAAATCCACGACGCGCTAACTGTCTTTGAGACGAAATTAACTCATTTAACTTCTACTCAGAGCCGGGGCGGCGAAATTTTATTTAGCCGGGGCGGCAAAATGTCTGGCGGCGGCCCTGATCATCAGGGTGGGGTGCAACAAGTGTTGAGTGGTACACGTTTGCAAGAGGCGCCCCACTTTTGTACCCAAGCGGTACAGTGTACCACTTCAAATAAGGCGAGGCGTTCCGGGACACTTTAGGTAGTTTACTACATTATACTACATACTCTGTCACAGCTCGCAAGGAACAAATTTGGAATATTAATTGTTAGAATTGAAGATAGAAGGACGGTGAGCGGGTGAGATGGAAGTTAGCGTAATATTTCTTCGATTCAAATTATGAATACGAGGGTATACCTATAGTATTGGACAAAATAATCACCGATGGTGTCGCTGCATTCGCCGATCAGCTGTTAACCGAAACGAGTATTGTTTCATGTTTTCATTAGATTTCTATTTGTATTTATGGGATTTTTTAGTTCAAACGTTGTTGTCTATCAATAATCGAAGTTGTTTCCACCATTGTGGATCCTGTGGATTATATTGTAAGTGCAAGTATAGGTAATATTGTGCTTTTTGTTATATTTTATGTGAAATATTGAGGTGAGCACTATTCAATTTCGAATGCTTTTGAGATCATCTGGCAAAAAGTTTACCAAAGGTTCTTCTAATTATAGGAGATTTTCCAATATTTACATGCTCACAGATGCTGTATAGAGGGTGAGCAAGTGTTGCAATGCAATCATTTAATTCTATATAGAAAAGAATTATTTAAAAACATTGGAATTCTACAAGGACAAGCCCATCAATTAGAGGAAATGATTTCTTATAAAAAGGATGATGTGAAGGTTGACAAGATTATATACAGATACCAAGCAAGATTTTCTGGAATTTGGAAGCATACTTCAGCCCTGCTACTCTACAAGGTTGTACTTACTACAAAATATCTTGACAGTTCTACTGATTTTGATGGTAAAATTCATTGTTTTGTTTTGCCTCTGCTGTTTTTTTTTGTTTTCGATAACAATGAAATGTACAAAACAGAAAACATCAGGATTATCCATATTTGATGAAAACTAAGAGAAGGATGAAATTAGTTTGAGACCTAACAGAACATGATAACATGCATGATTGCAAAATGATTGAGCATCAGCATGAAAAATATATTCATTTAATAGATGCTACAATTTTTTTTTCTGTTTAGGAAGGAAAAAAATTCATGAGATGAAAATAGGTGATAAATTTTGAATATAAATGGAGACATTCTTCAGAGAACTATTATTGAATTATTGCATCTCACTTGTCTTAGGCTGTAGTTATAATAAAATAAAATTATTCCACTTATCTACCGATTGATTGCATCTTTTCTGTAGCTAAATAAACGTCATTACTATCAAGCTGTTTTTAATCTTAAATTGATACATATATATATATATATATATATATATATATATATATATATATATATATATATATATATATTTATTTGAAATTCCGCAAGTAGATTTCATCATTGCTGAACATGAGTTCAATTTTGCATCGAGAGAATCACTCAAACTCACAAGGTCCCTAATTTTATTGCACAATTTCATATGACTTGTATTCAGCTCTTTCAACTGAACTCTTTGAATTGTTGAGACTTCTATATATTCAAAAATATCAAGTAGACTCAAAATAATTTAATTCGATAAAGATGAAAATTATCGTACAAGAACGACCTGAACAAAAATGTAAAATGTCTTGACTTGCTATTTTTGTTAGGTTTTGTGAAGGTACAGCTTTCTTCTCCAGTAGCAGAAATGTTTTCATAGTGAGAATTTCTGAAATATTTCAAAACATATGAAGCATTTTTTTCAATTAACATCAGTTTTCACTCTTGCCTGCTTTTAGTATATTTTCTCATGGTCGGAAATGGTGTGAGCATACTCTAATATGTTTAGATACAGGTTTTTCCAAACATGCTCCCAGGATTTACGTCTGTTAATTTCCGCTTCGATTTCTAGGCTGTTTTAGAGTAAACATTTTAATTTTTACCACGAAAATGGGCTCCAGGATTCCTAGATTTTTCAGAATTACATCCATAAACGCAACAATTAGTGTTTTTCACGGTTTTTTTGTAGGCATACCTTTTCATCGCAATAAAAACTTAAAAATAATCAAATAAACCCATTTTTCACGTACTAACTGTCAAAACGATACTCGTTTCGGGCTTAGTTCCAGCTAATGCCGGCGGTGTTGCGTGTTGCACAGAGTTGAGTTTTGCTCTATTTAGTAATGTTGGATAATTGAAACTTAACGCGATAATTCTCATTCAATCAAAGAATTTGAAGTACATTACAAAAACTCTGTCTGTTCGTTTAAGCACGAGTTATTCTAAGTTTGAAGATCCCAACATCATTAGAATATTGACAGGGGTGGTTTCCGTAGCACCTTTTGAAAATGCAGGCTATAACAATCTGGGGTTTTATTGTTTTTTTAACTGCATTTTTCCGACGAGGTATTCTAACCTGCAATGATAAATGAATACTGGCAAACTGAATTGTACTTCCGAACTACGGGACATAGTTTCAAGCTCCCCTAAAATACTGTAAATATGAACATTTCATTCGAATCAACAGGTGAAGTAGAAGAATAACCATTTAATGTGAAACATCGAGAAAAAAGAGTCAAAAAAAAACAATTATCAAACTTACCACCAACAGAAATGAAAAGTCCTCAGACCCTGGAAAAGATGAAAGATGATTAATAAATTGAGCTTTATCGAAGCTCTAAGAAAATTATAGTGTACAACTATACGTATTGATTACTTGGTCTGTTCTAGAACGTCCTGATTATAGCTCACTTGCTTCATCTTGACAAATGATAAGGTTTGCTAGAATAGCTATTATTACAACTAGGAAAATGTAAATAGTACCTTTATTCACCGAAGATGTTGTAACTTGTAATCAATATTTTTTTTATCGAAATAATATTGTTCTGAGAATGAAAAAATTTATATTATATTATAAATTTTGGCACCATTTGAATTTTTACCGTGAGAATAATAGTTGACTGGTTTGATTTTCACGACATTGGTCAGAAATTAACTTGATAAAACGTAAAATCTAAAGTGACTTATTATAGTGAAGCCTATGAAGTTTTTCAAGAGTGGGGAATAAAAAAATGGTTAGCGGTGTCAGTATTTGTTGAAAAATTGTTATGTTGTTGTGATTTTTATTTTTGATGTAAAACAATTTATTCCATCTCGCAGGAATATTCACAAAATACACTATGGCAAAAATTATCAATGTTAAGCCCAACGTTGCATTTGGAGGAATTCAAAATTATCGTTGAAGTGGCAGAATTCGTAAGGAACAAAAAGAAAGGATACGTTCCAGAAAATCAGAAGTTTTGTTCCGAAAGCAGATCAAGAAATTCTTGAGAGAAGTTCTGAATTATTTGTTTTTTCAACTTAAATTTTCATTTTGTCTGCTCTTTTTTGGCACCTGTAATTATGAAGGTCGTTTCAATTATGGAAATTTCTAGAGACTGTAGAACGAACGAATATATAAAGTTGATGAGGTCGAAAGAAATTATTTATCCAAGCTCTGCAACAACTACTTCCATCGATAATCGAAAATATAGATATTAATGTTAGGAAAACATCTTATGATGAAATATAATTAACACCTCATCGAGAGTCAATACTGACTACTGTCATTTGTATAAGAGATATCGTAGTTTACCGATCATGAGAGTTGCTCATTCGAAAAGCTCCACGATGGAAAATTATTTTTCTTTGTAGTACTCTAGATAGCTCCATTTCATTATATTTATTAATAAGTTGCCAGATCGCAATCACCCCTCTGAAAACACAAGAGGTGAAATTTCTGATACGATCATAAAATAATTTTTTTTTTCTTTTTTATCTATCAATCTTCGGAGATATATTGGCGATCACTACTGGATGTTTCAAAGGTCCCAAGATACCAAAGGTAGAAGTTACCACCCAAAAATTATAGGCACGTACAATAAGTAATTTTTTTCCTACGACTACGAAAACTCAATTCATATTTTTTTTTTTTTCGCATAGTAGTCTGAGGAGTACGTGGAACTAATTAAGAACCTAAACGCTGACACAATAACACCTGTATGAATTAACTTCACTCTGACGGAGAGTCTACAAATAAAGACAGGAATTCGCCAAGGTGACAGTCTCAGCCTCTCCTATTAAATCTTAAAATGGATATTTGGAGTATCTCACTTTCAGGCTGGGTGGACTTCATCCTACTTGAAGGTAGGGTCATCCAGACTTGCTCCGAAGATTCGACTACATGGTAGGGTGGACGGCATGGTATTTGTGTCTTAGTTGAGGCTTTCCAGACATTGCGAATATGTTCTGAGATTCAATTTAATACAACAAAGACAAATTATCTCCCTGTTGCATTTTTTGAGTGTCGTTCTTAACGAAGTGTGGCAAGGACTTGTAACATTCTAGAGTCAAATTATTTAGTTGAAGGACGACGGAAGCAAAGAGGTCCTGCGGTAATTGGATGCACCCAATCTTCAGAAAATCCTTGGGAGAATTCAAACAACTCCACAATCAATAATTGGAAAAATATCCTGAGCGATTTTTCAATTAGTAAGGGAAGAAGCAAAGAACATTTCTGAACGTATTTGAGAAACGATAAAACTTCGGTTTTTATAAATTTTGCACAGTCAATCTTTAGGACTTCCTGATACTACAGTCTCAATTACAGCTCTGGGGAGGCAGTAATTTTCGAGAAAAAAAAATAAATGAAACTCATAAATATTTACCTAGGATACGGCTCTGATATAGTCTTATATAGTTTAGCATACCCACATCAGAGGGTCCTCTATATATCATGTAGAAACCTTCATATCAAAATTGGTATTTATTTCATGTTTCCAATCAATTAGAAAATATTCAGCATTTGAATATTTTCGACTTTTGATAGCAAGGGTGCGATATATCATTATGAATAATATTGTACTCAGAGGAATCAAACAAATAAATAAAATTTGAAAAAATAAAATAAATTCGTCCGCTCGAATTCAAATTCGTAATATGTATCAAATGCTACCAGCTGTAGGTTTTCTTGAGTCGACGCATATTTCATTTTTATCAACACATTTTTATTCCTTCTTCGTCAGTAAGAGAGAAAATTCGACTCACGAAGCATCTGCTACCATTTTCACCAAGTTTATTCCGTTTCCGATAATTTGATTTAATTCAAAGATTCTATATTCATAACACAAAGTTTCCATATACCTATTTCAATCTCGCGATCTCAATCCGAGAACATCAAATTGCAAGGCCAGAACCTAAAAGATTTACGTGAGGAATTAAACCACCGAAATTTTAATGGAGAAAATCTCACTATCATATATTTTAACGGAGTTCCCGAAATTGTGAAGGATATGGTGCTACAGGAAGGGGGCTGAGTTAGGTTATGGTTTACTTTCAGAATGTTCGTAGTATTAGGGGTAAATATAAGTAGTACGAGTTCTATAAAAATGTAAGCATTTCTTCATACGATGTTATTATCGTAACTCAGACGCGGCTTTATCAGTCTTTTGAAGATTTCAAACTACAGATTCATAATAGTCATAATGTTTTTCGTTGTCATCTTTCGAGTAAATCAAGTTCTGAGAAAATTGGAGGTGATGTTCTAATAGATGTTGAAAAGTGTCTCAAATCTGAAATGGTTGTGACTCCTAATGAGAATGTAGAGGATTTATTTGTTTTAGTCTGTAGTACTAAAAGTGCTCTGTTAGGTGCAGTTTACATGCCTCCTCTTCTGAGTATTTTGTGGTCATGACCGGTGATTATAATTGGTAAAACTGTGTTTTTTAGGTGTTGGTTTTATGGCTGTGAGTGATTTGCGGGCTCAAGCTTTGATTGATACAGGTTTTGTGGTCTCTTTCAAGTAAATATAGTAGAGAATGTTCATGACGGAGTGTTGGACTTGGTGTGTTCACAACAAAACAGTACCGTTATTGAGTGTGCACATGACGTTCTTTCTGAATTGTATGAGCATCGTCCTACACTTTTATTAACCTTGAAGTTCTTCAGTAAGGTAGTAAACGAGTATGAGATCTCTGCGTATGATTTCTGAAGGGGCAATTCAATAGATTGGGTTGATTTGTTGCCGGTTAATGCTCTCTTTGTCAGAAATTTACCGTTCGAGGTACAATCTTAGACCGAGGAGCCTCTGCAAATGCCTACCGAAGTTGTAGGCGAAACGTCAATTATTCCTAATGGATCACGGGCAATAAGCCCGGAAGACTTTTCCAATATCAGTATATACGGTCGTGAAAACCTCAAACTACTCTTTACAAATATTTCTGCGACAGTATTAATATGTTCTTTTCTAAAAAGAGCTAATGGAGAACAAAATTTTCGTATGGTATTCATACGACTTGAGAAAGCTTGTATTGGAAAAGAAGAAATTTCATAAAAGATGTAAAATCTAAGTTCTTGGATGATTATCTTGTGTTCCGATCGAGTAGGAGGAGAGGTCTATGTGAGGAATGACGTTTATGCTTTTTGTAATTATTTTATCAAAAACATTTCACCTTATGGTGACAATTTTCTCATCGGTGATCGGAAAATTTTTTACAAAAATCTGTTTTGTTCAATTGAAAAGATATTTGTTTTCACCGGTCACATAAACGCGAGAAAAGAGCACAATAGTGTCATTTTGTCATTTTTTAGTTAATGTGATTTATCATCTTCGATATTGGAGGTTATGAAAAATTTGGCAGTATAATGTTCCCCTAAATCGATGGATCAATCGGTTCAGCGGTTTTCTTGGAACGATTGATTGAATATTTCAAAAAATCAAGAGAACAAGGTATTTTTCCTTAAACTTGACCTAATCTTTTCAAAATGAGTCGATAGATTTTCAAAAAAACTGGTTTTCAAAATGTGGGGTCAGAAAAAGGAAAAATTCTGTCGCTTTGAATTTCACTCAACGAGTACAGCGAGCAAGTTAGGGGTATCAACTTTAAATTCATTCCATGATTTTTTCTGAGGAAATTCAATGTTTAAATGTATCCAGTGTCCATATCTCCCATGGAGAAAAGTCAGAAATGTAAAATTTTTTCATAACCTGAACTTTTCTGCCAATATTGACGAAGATACAGTCCATTAAACAAAAAATGGGAAAATAACCCTTTTTCTGCTCTTTTTCCAGGTTCATGTGGCAGGTGAAAAAAAAATTCTTGGTAATTGAACAAAATAGATTTTTGTAGTAAATTTTCTGTAGAAAAAGAAATCATCTTTCGGCTTACTTGGATCATTTTGCATTCGAAACTGGAAGACAAATGGTTACAATCTGAAAGTCATGACAAGCAAATCAGAGCTGAATAAGTCCGAGAAAATTTTTCCATTTGCGTAGAGGAGAAAAAATCCAATGATTGCATGACTACCGATACACCGAAAAATTGTGAACCAATAAATTCAGCTTCTAGCTTCAAAAGTTAGATTTTTTATTTTCTATAAGACCATTTTTCACTGACATACAGCCTATTGAAAATCACCAAAAATTGTTGAATATTTTCCTTTGATTGTTGCTCGCAGTATACAGGGTGTACCAAGTTCGACGGCCTATTAGGCGTTTCTGGAGAACTAGACTTATTTGAAATCTGAAAATTGGGATTATGATATTGTTTGACATTATGTACCGAGCCAAAATATTCTTGAAGCCTGACCACTTTCAGTTATACAGGGAGCGAAAAAAAAATTGTCAAAAAATTTTTTTTCTGTTTTTTTCTTTCTGAATTTGACAGAGTATGCAATTCTGAATACATTCGTACTCAAATCGTTGCATTCTTCGGAATACTTTCAAAAATATCGAGAAAAAACCTGAAGAAAAAGAGAGAAAAGAGTATTCGGTATTATGTTTGTTATTCCTGATCTAGATACCTTAAGCACAAACCGTTTTCACATTTTTGAAGTCAAAGAATGTGGAAATATTGCACATTTTTAAAATTTGTAAAAACTCATCACAGGGTGTTCCAAATCTTAGGTCGAAAATTGGGATCAAGATTGGCCCACAACTTTCGTTTTTCAAATTAAAACCCTATTTTTTTATGATTGCGTTGGATTGTATGAAGAAAAATGATGATAGTGTTCTTTCATGTTAATGCTCCTGAAATTGATAATTCTTGAGTTATATAGGATTTTCTGATTTTTTATGGTACGTAGCGTCAAATTCCTTTAATCTGTTTCATATCAACTATGACCTTGGTCATAGAAGATCAATTATTCCACTAGTGACACACACTTGAATACATCCGTACTCAAATCGTTGCATTCGTCAAAATACTTTCCGAAATATAAAAAAAACTGAACAAAAAAGGTAGATAAGAGTATTCGGTATAATGTTTGCTTTTTCTACTCTAGATATCTTAAGCACAAACCGTTTTCACGTTTTCATAGTTGAAGACAGTCGAAATATTTTACATATTCAGAATTTTGAAAAAGTCGTCACAGGGTGTTCCAAATGTTCGGTCAAAAATTGGGATCAAGATTGGCCCATAACTTTCGTTTTTCAAATAAGATCCCTATTTTTTCATGATTGCGTTGGATTCTGCGAAGAAAAATGATGATAATGTTCTATCATGTTGATACTTCTAAAATTAATAATTCTTGAGTTATTTAGTATTTTCTGATTTCATGTCGTACGTTGCGTCAAATTCATAAAATCTGTTTCATAACAACAATGATGAATGAATTAAAGAAAAAGGTGTGTCCCTTGTGAGTTACTGGAATAATTTATCTTCTCCCAGCAAACATTTGTCGTCGGCAAACCGTCGGACTCGTGTCGGCAATGTCGGTAATGTGCCTACTGCTTTTTTACAGCGTCGGAACTTCGATGGGCCGGTGACGACGTTTACGCAGCTAAAGACATGCCGAAATACAAGCATCTAGCCAACGTCGGCAATGCATCCCTATTAGACGAGCGTGTTTCGCTGTTTCATATTCATCGGATCGACGGCGGTTCTACGCGTTAGTAACGCGTTCAACATTGAACTGCACTATTTTGAATTTCGCGGGATCAATTTTTATTCGAGGTTTATAAAACCCAAATGAAACATCCGCCATTGCTCTCTCCGCCCGCAGTCGTCGAAGAATGGAGAACGCGTTCACGACGTTCACGTTCCTATTTGCGGATGAACTTAACTCTCTCGTGGTGTAGCTGGTTGATGCTAGTGATCTATATTGACTATATTAGTCATTTGTGATTTGTGTGTCTGTTATTTATTACTAATTTACTGTATCATTCAATACTATGATCGATGTCGCAGCTCCAAGAAGCACGCCGGTAATTACAGGAAATATGAAATAGATGCCAAAATTGTGGAAACGTATGAAAAACTTAAGGAATTCAACACAGATGATGAGTTTTCCAAGATATGTGTAAGTATAATTTTATATTTCTGAATTGGCTCACTATCTCTTTTTTGTGATATCATTTCACATTCTCTAATGATGAAATTTAGCAATTTTAATATAGGCGAAAAACCTTCAGTCTCCAGTATATTTTATGTTTTTTCAGTTGACCGAATTTCGCTCTGTTGGAAGAAAAGATAATGCTGAAACAACAAGAAAAATATTGAGGCTGATGATCAGCCATCAGTTGGCCATTTCCCTGAATTGGTAAGGGAGAAATGACAAGGATGGGCTAGAAGTATTGGAACACATGTTGTTACTCGCTCGTTCAAGGTATTCCAAAGTTTGTTACATGAATTTTTAGTTAATGACTTTGAATTTTTACTTATTTGAAATGATATTCGACATTAATTTCAATAACTTGAATAAATTATGAAAACTCATTTTGTCGGATCAGTAAGGAGAAATCGTCAGCCGAAACTGACCACCAACATGGAAATAAATCATGCCATAATGAACTCATAATACAAATTTAGGATTTTGCATTTTGATTTATGAGTACATAAACTTGAATGTTTACTTCGTTATTTCAAATGTTACACCCTGTATATTCAAACATATTCAAATTCTTACTTCAATTCTACACTTATTCGATGTATAATATGCGCAACCACACAAGCGATTGTTGAGTTATACCCTTGTTTGTCAGAAAGATTTCATAAATCAGTGTTTATATCTTCAAAATGCCTCATTGTAAAAAGTTTTTTTCGCATCAATGGAATAAAATAAAGTACGATTTTATTTTCAGTTAGTTATTTATTGCACTACTGCCCTTCTAACATGATTCAAGTGAGACTGACTCAATAATATCATTGGCGTAAATAGAGTTGAGTCATTAGGTGGTTCATCGACAGTCACGAAAATCTTGTAATTTTTTTAATGTGTTACTTTTTACAAATTTTCTCATCAATGGTTGGTAACTTCACCAATAACCCAATCCTAGTTACGCCTATGAATTATATGAACTACATCTGAGAAATAGAAATATGATAACAAAATATATTTTATTTTTGGAGTATACATATTAATACTTAAAGAAAAAATAGAAAAGAATTACCCATATCACCTTTAGGAATTTCTGAAAGAATATTTGTATCAAATGAATTTGAAGCCATATGAGCATCGAGGTAAGTAAACTCGATAAACAAATCAACAAGGTATGTTTTAAGTTTATCAACTGAACTTTGTTTCTAAGGCACCAATCAGGTTGCGAGTAGCCATTCTGAGAAAGTGTCTCTTAGTCTCTGGTTCTGCATTTCACAGACGCGGTGATATATCGATTGTAAAGCCTTGGTTTCCTCGAAAGCGGTACCGACAAATTTCGACCGCAATAATGCGACAAAGGACTCATAAAAAACTGTACCATGCACATCATCAGCAGAGGTACAGTTATCTATGACGTCATTTGCCGCATTATTGTGGTCGAAATTTATCGGTTCCGCTTTCGAGGAAACCAAGGCTTTAGTCGCTCGGGCCGATGCGACATTTTATTCAAAATGCCGACGCTGAACAGTGTCGGCAAGCCGACACATTGCCGACACAAATATGCTGGTATGTCAGCACTTTGCCAAAGTTGGGCCAACGCTGGTTCTGCTTTTCACTGCCGCAGCGATATGTCGGGAAACAGTCCCTCGGGCGGCTGTCGGCCGATCGGACACTTTATTAAAAATGCCGAGTCTAAACAGCGTCGGCAAGCCGCCACATTGCCGACACGTATTGCTGGTATGTCAGCACTTTGCCACCGTCGGGCCGAGTTAATTTTGTTTGTTGGGCTATGACCAAGGTCATAGTTGATATGAAACACATTTAATGAATTCGACGCTACGTACGACATAAAATCAGAAAATCCCAAATAACTCAAGAATTATCAATTTTAGGAGCATCAACATGTTATAACATTATCATCATTTTTCTTTGTACAATTCAGCGCAATCATGAAAAAATAGGGTTCTAATTTGAAAAACGAAAGTTAAGGGCCAATCTTGATCCCAATTTTCGACCCAACATTTGGAACACCCTGTGATGAGTTTTTCAAAATGTTAGAAATGTACAATATTTCCACATTCTTCGACTTCAAAAATGTGAAAACGGTTTGTGCTTAAGGTATCTAGATTAGGAATAACAAACATAATACCGAATACTCTTTCCTCTCTGTTTCTTCAGGTTTTTCTCGATATTTCAGAAAGTATTTCGACGAATGCAACGATTTGAGTACGAATGTATTCAGAATTGCATACTCTGTCAGATTCGAAAAGAAAAAAACAGAAAAAAAAATTTTGAAAACTTTTTTTCGCTCCCTGTATAACTGAAAGTGGTCAGGCTCCAAGAATATTTTAGCTCGGTAGATAATGTCAAACAATATCGCTATCCCAATTCTCAGATTCCAAATAAGTCTAGTTCTCCAGAAACGCCTAATAGGCCGTCGAACTTGGTACACCCTGTATATTGACAATATTTGGGAAATTACGAATTTAAAATTATTGTATGAAATTGTTTATGTGCATCGCGTTGCGTAGGTACCTTTTTTCAGGCCAATACTCCTTAGGCCCGGTTTTACAATTGAAGGTTAACTTTAGGTTAAGGAAATTTTGCAGGTTAGGCGTTTTACAATCGCACGAAACGTGGTTAACTATCAGTTAACTTAACCTACACCGAAAGTGTGGGTAAACCTGAAGTTAATTCAAGAACCATAGAATTATTCAAAAATGTATATGTATATAACCTAAAAACGAATGTTGTTTCTTTGATTCGAAATTTATTTTGGTTGATAATTACACTTCAGATTTTCTGTTATAGCAGTGATGAAGAGGATTATCGTAGACCACTGACTTATTAAACAATGTCCTAAGGTGATCCGTCATAGACCAAATTATTTCGATATTTACGACGATGATGATTTTTTCAAACGATTCAGATTATCAAAAAGATGCGTTTTGGATATTCTCAGCCAAATAGAACATTTGAAAGCTCATCCAACTAGAAGGTAGTTAAAATGCAATACTTTTGTAAGTACATTTTTATAAAAAAGATTTTATTTTCAGAAATGATTGTCTATCTGCAAGTCGGCAGCTTCAACTCACAAACTATTATGCTTCTGGATCATTCTTCAGATGTAATGGAGATTTTGCTGGTGTTAGCAAAGCAACTGCAAGTTTGGTTGTGAGACGTGTAACTAGAGCTATCAATACTCTTAAGTATTGTCAGTTTTGATTCTTTAGTATCATACGAAGAATGTTATGATACCCCGTTTTTTTTTTTACCTCAGCTCAGGTTCTTTTTGTTTCAACATTTATTGTATTATTTTAGCTCTCTTTTTCATAAGAATGTAGGAGATAGTGGCTATGGAATTAATTACACCTTAAGCAAATCCAAGGACACCTTCTGAAAGCTTATTTAACGAATCACACATTCATACAAGAAATTTCGTTGAGAGACAGTATGCTCTGTGGAAACGTCGCTTTCCAGCCCTTGCCATGGGAATGAGTGTCAAATTAGATACAGCTCAAGCTGTGATTGTGGCAACAGCCTTTCTTCAGAACATAGCATGTGACCAAAAAGAATTGATCCCTCCAGTCAATGATGAAGAAGAAGCTGCTGTAGAATTCACTACAAATGTTGATCTTTCAGAATTTCCCGATCAAAGGCATAATACAAGTACTTCTACTAGAGATACCTTCATAAACATGTATTTCAAAAGATTGAATAACAGAAATAATTGAACTCATGTATGCATAGACAAAACTGTGGAAACCATTATTAAACTGAAATAAAAAACTTTGAATATATTCTTGTATAAATCAGTCATCGATTTTAATATTCTGCAAGGCACATTTCTTATCCATCAATGCCAATTTTCGACGTAAGATATTCATTCTAGATACTCCTCTTGAAAATAAAATAAATAAATAGCTGCATTTAAGGCAATTGAGCTAAGTCCTTCAGACTTACATAATAAATTATGTGAAATAAAAATGAAATTTTGAATTTAGAGGCTGACTTTGCTTTGTCCGTAATTTTTTCGAAATTGGCCGCCTCAGATCTTTTGATGAATATGACGTCTTATAAATTTGTTAATGCGTCTGACCTACCATTTAGATCAAAAGAACCATTTTTTTCTACCAACTTAATAAAATTTAAACTCAACTCATAGTTACGAAACCTCCATCGGTAAAATTATTGTAAAACGCCAGGTACGAGTTAACCATCGAGTGCCGGTAACCTAACCATAAAGGTTAACTTTCGATTGTAAAACCGGCCCTTAGAGGGTTTACCTTCATTGGAACGTGAGCGTCAGGTTGAAGTCACTTATACTGATGTTTCGAAAGCGTTCGACTCCGTTGACCACTCATTACTCGGATTTAAACTCATCCGATTTGGAATATGGGGTCCTCTTCTCAAATGGTTGGTGTCGTACTTCAAGCTTAGGACTCAATGGCTGCATTGAAAGCGCTCCCAAAATGCTCGCCTATCCAGAACGTGTTGAGTTTGTAGCGATGTGCGATCGGACGATTCCGCAACAGTTCCATAACTGTGAACGCGGCCAATGTGTTAAGATCAAGGATGCATTATCTTATCCAATTCTAGACAATTCTGGAGTTCCACAGGAAAGCCACTCGGACCCTTTATTGTTTCTCGATGATATATCGGGTTATTTTAGGCATTCAGAGTTTCTGATTTTTGCTGATGATTTTGAGATCTTTCTCGCTATTGACAGTCAAGAGGACGCTCGAAGTATCTTGGTATATTTTGAAAGATAAGTGAACGGGTTTATGTATAATAGACTGGATTCTGAAGATTTTCAAAGAAGTTGGAAAAATTTCAGAACAGTTGAAATACATAATTCGGAGAGAGTTATGAAATACGAAGCAATCTGTATTAGAAAAAACCAGTTTTTAATCAGTACTTGACAATATTTGTAACACCGGCAATGAATGCTATTTAACCCAAAATTTTTACCATCAATTGTTTAAAAGGATGCGTCTTCAATATCAAGAAAAAGGTATCTTTAGTTGTTAATTTTTCAGTTACTTTGCATGGACTGTATCATACAAAAACCATCTGGTATCATGAATTTCAGCTGTTACCATCAGATAAGCAGAATCATCATTAGGTACGCTCTTCGTACATTGTGTTCTAGTTTCGCGAATAAACACTATGTGCGTGATTAAATTCAAATAATGAATCGAAAAAGATTAAGAGTGAAGTTTGAGTTATGCACGAAGGACAACAAGTGTGGAAAAAATTATGGACAGTGACCTCAGAATATCGACGGCAATTTGTTTTTTTTTTCTATATCCAACACAACAACACCCATTCAAAACATTAAATATATCCTCAATTCCAAACACTAGTTGCAATCAACGCAGCAAAGAGTTCGAAATCGCAACCTTAAATTAGAAAATTATGATCAAAATTGTTTAATTTTTTAAGAAGTATCTCGATTCATGACACACACTTTGACATAAATTTTCTGTTTCATTCCTAAGTATTATTGCTTTTCTTTATTTCATGGAATCTGTAAGCAAAATAAGCGCTAACTTCTTATCAAACGAAGTAAGTGTTCTGAAAATTTTGTTCCCCGTATTCTGTGAAATGGACTATGGTAAGTATTTAACTTTGATTTTTCATCTACCCAACATTCAATCATGTATATTTCTTTATTTCATGGAATCTGCTTTTTTGTGATAAATATTTTGTTCTATGATGCTTGAAATTTTGAGATACACCAAAGAATGAAACTGAAAGTAATTAATGAATGAAACAAAAAGTGTGTCACTCCTCACAAAAAAACGATTCAATGAAATAAAAAGACTCATCTTATTTAATATTGGGTAATTTGAAAATCAACGTTACTTTCTCATCACTTTGATTCCAAATACTCACTCATTTCACAAAATAAAAAGAACAAATTTTTCAGGAAAATCATTTTCTCTGATTCCACGAAATAAATAAAAGCTACAAAATTGAGGGAACAAACAAGTAGGCTTCCTCAAAGTTTCCAGCAACATCAAGTGCTCTTCATGATAAACACAGACTCCATAAAATCAACAATTGACATCAGATGGAAAAAAAAGTTGATTACTGACTCTGTTCAAATTCATCATCTTGAATTTTTTTACTAAAACGAATATTATGCCATAATATTCATAACAGTTTCTTGTTAATCAATGTACAGTTGGAAAATTTTCGATGGATTTAACAACCCCCACAAATTTGGCTGCGGCCCGTCCCTGTAGTTTATTATGTAATGCTTTATCTCGCTGTTTACTTGTGTAGGAACTTTTGTATTTTCATTGGTTACACAGTGTTATTTGTATTTTTTTTTTCTCATAATTGGATAAAAGAGTATTATCACTTGTTAATTTCATCAAATAAAAATTTTGTAGAGCAACTGAGGAGTCTTGAATTAATTATACATTATGTATGTTCATATTTTTTTGGCAGAATCAATTTTGTTTTCATATAAACATCTTTTCAATTAAATGCTTTTATCCTACTTATTATTCTTCATATAGGTATATACCGAATTGTATGGTACATATTTTAATTAACCCCTGTTCTAACTCTAATCATATATTATTTTGATATTGTATTATTTCAAGAGTAGGTGTGTTCTGTTCTTCATCAAAAAAGAAAAGAAAAGACACTCATATTAATCTAAAAAAATTCCGATACTAGTTTTCAATTGGCACATGTATGCTTCCCAAGTCGATATAAGTACTATTTCAATGGTAACACCTACCTACCTTTATTCCTTTTTCGAATGTATCCACAAGGAGAAATCACACCAGTATGTCAAAAACACTGACAAGTCACTAATAGAAGATTAAATAATGAACTAAAAATGTGAATCAATAAACTTATTGGACACTAACACGGACTTATTACTTCGGTTAATCGACGTTTCATTCATACACTTGTTTATATTTCGCACTAATTTGTGAAGCGCTCACATTTAACCATGTTATTCACGTTTAACTCTTTCTTCTGATGCACAGGTTGAAGCTACAGGTGGCCACGCCCCCCATTTTGGATTGGTGCTACCATAATACCATCATGGTACTTCTTAGCCAGGTTCGACCACTAGGCAGGTATCCGGATATGTGCCTTCCCAAAATTTGTTCATGTTGTTTGTTTCGTACTTAGTGCGACCGAAGAATCTTGCTCTCGTGTTTCGAAACTGGTCCTTCGACTTTACGAGTAGGTACATGGTTTTTATGATATTGATTGGGTAAACATATTCTTGTTATTTGCCTCGGAGAAAATCGGTATTTTCGGACTTCTTGGATTGATTTATTCATTTCGGACATTTTATGTTGAATTCTCCACGAATTTTCGTCAGGTGTGAATTTTTTTATTCAAACCGAGATTATGTTTCGTAACAAGTGATTAATTGAACTTCATATAAGAATTCCTCGGGCAATATTATATACTTTGAAATCATTAGTTTCGCATTATGAGGCTCATGACATCTGCTTAGATTTAATTCTTTGCTAATGCAAACAAGGTATGCCTCTAATCAGAATATTTTTATGGAGAAGGGGAATATATTATGGAATTTTTCCATAATAATTTCTAATCTTGTAAAAGAAACAAGGGTGCGAATACGAAAGCATATTGTGAGGTTTGTTCAGAAATTAAAGTCACTTTTTCAGTTTCCCTGGTTTCAGGGTTCAAATTTTTTTTAATGTTGGTTCTAGAATTAATTGCATAGTTTATATTTCTGATAAGAAACGCCTTTCATATTTATTCAATTCAAAATTAATAAATGCGCAAACTAGAAAACGACATTTTCGAAACATAGATAAATTCAAAATAGTATTCATCGAAATGAATACCATTTTCAATTCTCAGGCTCAGAGATCTTTCATCAAATCATTTTTCAGATAATAGAAAATATGTGATTGGAGCTCGCAAAAGAAAAGTCAATGCATTTTGTAAGCAACAGAAGGATTTCTCATATTTTAATGAGCCATTTCCGAGTCACAATTAATTATTCAGCTGGAATCATTCATAGCTCTTATATATTTGCAACTATTTTAGTGCGGAAACATCTTCTTCGAAGCTTTAGATAATCACGCATTATCTCAAGAATTCAATATCGCAAACACGTCTATCAGACTTACTTGAAACTACTCAGATTAAACAAGAAATTTTGTTGAATAATTTTTCAAGTTGGATATCACATTGATTTCTTTATACCTAATAGTTGTTACTTTTATACCGAAATCTATATTATTTTATTCAGATATTTGTTATTTCATATTATTTTTAACATTTTTTTTCAGTATTTCTCTTTTGAAAAACTCATCATAAATAACTAGGAGGAAACCGACTAAAATATTGCTGAGGGGTCCCCGAATTTTGCGCTACGCCACTGAGATGAGGATTGGCCCAAAACGTTTGTTTTTCGAATTGAATCCCTTTTTTATAATTGCGTTCGATTCTGTGAAAAAAATGATGATGTCTCAATGTTGATGCTCCCCTAAAATTAATTATTCTTGAATTATTTAGGATTTTCTGATTTTATGTCGTACGTAGAGTCAAATTCACAAAAATCTGTTTCAAAGCAACCATAACCATGGTCATTGAAAATAAATTAAATATTCCAATAACTCTGAATTCATTTATCAATGTTGATTATTGATATATTATTATTATTATTATTATTATATTATAACAGATTTCATGAATTTGACATAAAATCAAAAATTGCTAAATAACTCAAGACTTTTTCATTTACGAAACATTGACATATTAGAACATAATTATCATTTTGCAGAATCCAACGGTAAAATAGAAAAATAGGGTTCAACTTCAAACAACGAAACTTATGAGTCAATTTTGATCCCAATTCTTGACCCAACATTTCGAACCCTGAAACGGGTTTTTCAAAATTCTAGAAATGTACAATTTTTTCACAGTCTTCGACTTCGAAAATGTGGAAACACTTAATATATTTAGAATAGGAATAACGAACATGATATAATATAATAATATCTCCCTGTTTTCTTCAATTTTTTCTCAATATTTTGAAGAGTATTTCGACGAATGCCATGATTTGAATAAGAAAGTATTCAGAATAGAATTCTAAATCAAAATAGAAACAAAAAACAGTAAAAATAGTTTTTAAAATTTTTTTTCATTCCCTGTGTAACTGAAAACTGAAATATTTCAGCTCGGTAGATAATGTCGAACAATATTATGATCATAGATTTCAGATTTCAGAAAGGTTCAGTTCTCCAGGAACACCTTATAGGCTGTCGATCTTGGTAAGCCCTGTACATCAATGATTTACTACATTACCATAAAAATTCAACGGTTTCCTAAACAAGAATAGTTTTCAGATAAATTTTGTAAGTTTTTTGTACCTTAAACCAGTTAATTGCCACTATCAAGTTAAAAAAAAATAGCAAAAAACTATTTGACGAATACTTTGGCGCCATCTATATTTTTCTCTGCATTGCAGCAAATCTCCTCAATGAAAAAAATTAACAATTTTATTGTCACAAATCATTATACAAAATTCTATCAATCTCGAGATAAATTAAATCCGAAAACATTTGAGTTTTCAAAAAGCCGATAGAATCAACCTATCCCTATATAATAGTCATCAATCATCTCCTACGCTTCGATCCCACATTTTTCAAAGTTATGGTGGTATTCTGCTTTCATCTGTAAGCGAATCTGTAACTTTTCATAAGTTTACAGGACAATTACGATTCTCAACTCTTTCTATAAATCTGTAGCTTACAGGTGATCGGAAACATATCGAAAGGTATATTGTGAGGTTATGTTGATTGATTTGTTTTAGTCACAGAATATAAAATACTTTACTTAACTCAACTACTTTTGTAAATCATCTTCGTACTTCGGTGGTTAATTTCTCTTTCTCGTTGTAACGAACACGAATTGAACATATATATCCAATAATCAATACTTACGAGCCAAAATTATAGGAAAATAAATTATATTCTATGATCTTATTACGAAGTAGGGTAAGTTCACCGGTTGTGGCCACTTTAAGACATTTTCCAACTTCACATTGTGATCATTTTACTATTCATGCACAGCTTCACAATTAAAAATATGAAAACGCTCCGTATGAATATTGTGATTAGTGGGTTGCCAAGCAAAAATTGTCTTAATGGCGAATGAAATAATTAAAAAATGAAAAGAAGAGCGAGTGCAATTCATTCAGTTGTGGCCACATTTTCCACCAGTTGTGGCCACACAATTTTCCATTTGTGGCCAGTCACGGTTTTGGTTCAACTTTCACATTTTGATACTCACTTCCAACGAAATTCAACAAACCTTCTTATAAATAACAAAAAATATATTAAAATTTTATGAAAATATAGATATAAATAATAAAAAAATTATAATCTTTCTTATACTTAAATAAAAAATTCATCGAAATATTTAGGTTTCTAAAAAAAATTTTTTTCAAACAAAACATGGTCCGCGATCATCAGCAGCCCTATGTTCTTCAATTTTCGTGATGATCTTCTTTCTAATACCACAGAAGGTCGGGAGATTCATGCTATTTTCAGTTTTCCACTTCTGGAGATTGCACAGAACTGTACCCTTTCAACTTCAAATTGAGATCACATTCAAATTAGGATTGGTGATCATTGATATTTTCTTCTTGTAGGGTACAAAGTATTTTATCATAAAGATTAATTTCGGAAAAATGTTAGCAGACTTGCTCGACTCCAGCTCGTTATATTCATAGCCCCATCCTTACAATGATATTACAATATATCTTCTTTCTAGTCTTTCTCAAATTTCTCTAGTTTTCAGTCTCATCCATTTCGTCAATATAAGAACTTTGTGTTTTATTATTAAGCCTTTTTTATTTTCATTCGCTTCCAGATAGTCCAATTAATTTATCGGACGATATTGTTAAGTTTTTCATCTTTGTTTGTTACATACGATGCAGTATTATCTATCTTTTACTATCTAGTGGCCACAACTGGGTTTGTACGCTCCGTTTCTGGCCACTAAGTGGCCACAAGTAGCGAATCGTACTTTTTCGTGATCCAGTTGTGGCCAGTATAATATTATCTAGTAAGAATCAGAAATTTTCAATTTTTTATAAAAAATATAGAAGAACATGATATAAGAATGATATAAAACATTTACTATTTGTAACGCATATGTTTAAAGAAAAAAAAACATTGGAAACACACTCTGTGTTTCTTAATCGCACTTCTAAGCATTCGCCTACTACCCCGTCAGGTCAAGAACTAAATGAAAAAGCAACGAATTTCGTTATCTCTTTTAAGAAATGAGCTTGCCAATTGGCGCAGGAATAATGAAGGATGGCAAAGAAGGCAAATTTCAATGGCACATTCGAATGTACTACGTTTTATTCAAGAAAATGATCTCGAGTGGCCACAACTGGAACGATGGCCAAAACCGGTGCCCTTACCCTAGTTCAAAATTGACACTTCTAATACGAGAGTTACAGAAAAACTTCAAGAATGTCAAAATTTTCGAATCTGTAAGTCAGCCACATACAGATCTATAGATAAATTACAGATCAATCGTACGCTACAGATTCGTAGCTTACAGAGAAAAAGCAGAATACCGCCATAAGCTAGGCTTCTCTACCGCCTTCTGTATATATTATTGTCACAAGTTTAAAATATTGACTTCAAAATTATTGGGATTTCCAATATGAGAGTCAGTGTGATAACATCTTTTGAGAGAATCAAATCGTGTTTTATTAATAATTCTTGAACCCATGGGGAGAGGAAGAGTAATTTAATCTATCTTTTATCTGTTATTTTTATTACAATCATGAAATGAGAATGTTAAAATGATTATCTTGCGTGCTGAAAAAATATTTGAAATATTTTTAAATAATAAAAATTTCCCGCTCAAATCCTTTGAGGCATATGATCTCAATGAAATCGGCTTAGTTTTTTATATGTTGCTTATACTGCTATTGACCGTCCGAGCAAAATATACATTATTCAAAAAGCTGACTGAAGAATAGTTTCTGACTCAAGCAAGAAAAATTCATACTTATTCTCATGATTTTTCCCTGAATTTGTTTTTCCAAATCGATATCCGTTGGACTTCTGGAAGATGAAGAAAATTGAATCATTGATGGCACATCCGCAAGAATTTTCCCGAAATATGATGCATAATTTTCAAAAATTATACAAGTGCTACAAGCACTGAAATTTAAATAAAAAATGTGTCAGCGGGTTTCCACTCGAGGGTGTTCCTTTTTATTTCGAAATTTCGGACTTTATTCTGATTGCTAAATAATTCCTTATACAATTTTCTTATAGGATTAGATAGATAGATAAATAAATATACTTTATTTGATCTCTTACATATACCAGAAGGTTTAGATCGTGTCACAAATTTTCATTATACTTAAACTAATAATACACGACCAATAATCAACTAACTGAAATATTCACTCTATAACTCTTCAAAATCATCTTCATGAAAATACTCCTCCAAAAAATAATAACATTTTCGATATAGAAAATTCTTCGAGACAATTTTGGACTTATTGTTATTTTTACAATTAATTTTTAATTTGAAACTGTTTGGTAATCTATTCCATATTGCCAAAATACTATATGTCACATTTTTTTGTATATATGATAAGTTGGTTCTATCTTGAATCAAATTCTTCTTATTTCTTGTTTCATAGTTGTGTTTCAGTTCATAATTTTCAAACTCTGTATAATTATATGTAACATAAATAATGCATTCATATATATATTGACCGTATAATGTCAGAATTTTCTGTTCAATAAAAAGATTTTTACAACTATCAATTAGCTTCATCCTTAAGATAACCCTCAAGCTTCTCTTCTGTAGTTTGAACAACCTGTCAGCCTCGCAGCTTCTGGCCCAAAAAATAACTCCGTATCTTAATTTTGATTGAACGTAGGCATGGAATGCTGACAGAGCCGCATCCACCCCTATGTTTTCTCTTATTACTCTTAGGGCATAACAATATTTCGAAATATCTGTGGCCAATTGTTCTATTTGCGCTTTCCAATTCAAGTTTTGGTCTATTATTATTCCCAAAAAATTAATTTTATCTACCGTTGCAATTTCTGTATTTTGAGTTTTCACTGTGATACTTTGCTCTTCATTCTCTCTAAATATCATAATTTTAGTTTTTGCAACATTCAAAATGAGATCGTTCACTGCCAACCATTTACTGATGCTCCCCAATTCCTTGCTTATAATATCCCTGCATTGGTTTTTATCTGCAACCTCACATATCAGTGATATATCATCAGCAAAAATTATACTCTTACTCATAGGAATCTGCACGTGATGAAGTGCTTTGTTCAGGAGCTATCCGAGAAAAACATAAAATAGCCCTAGATTTTTGAGGTTTTTCGAACGTCACGATATACCCCACTGGGAAATTGGGGCAAAACTCAACCTACCCTTGAACAGGGGTCGTTGTGGCTACGTTCAGCCTTCCGGGAACTTCGACCGCTCTTATTAGAGGCCTAAATAATTGATTAAAACATTTTCCAGAAATCCACCAATTATTTCCAGGCAAAAGTCTAATTTGCTTGGTCTATAAGGCAATATCAAGAACTTGACGGGTATTGTTACCCTTACATTATTCCAAAATTGTTATGATATTTAGTGGAGTAGGCGTGAAAATGAGTGCATATCTCAGAAATTGTAACTCTGAGGAAAAAAATCATGGAACTATTTTTGAAGAGAATTTACAGATTTACACGCCCTTTTGAGACAAATTGAAAAATTTCAATTTTTGACTCCGAATAAATAACGACGCACTTATTGGATCAATGGGGAGTTTTGACAATTTATTCGTAATGGTAAACCCTAGCTTTCCCTAGTGTTTAATGAATCTTACAAGTTTAATACAAACCACTTCCAATTTCAGGATTTATTTCAAGTTTGCCGGATCACTCAGTTGCGACGCATTCTAGAATTCAAGCTGAAGAAAAATTATATGTGCCACCAATATGACAGACCTCATTTGTGCTGATGATGCGTTTCAAAATAGGCGGGGCGAAAAATTATGTTTTTCACGAGCGTCCTTTCAAGAAACATTCAACCCTACTGGTATGTATTCATTATTCATTTCCTTTAAGAATGATTTTTAATATGTTGATGTGATTAACTATGAATTGAGTCGGTGTACCTTCATGATTCTAATCCCAATACATTTACAAATGAAATATTAGCTTAGAAAACATACGATGCTAGCTGTCTGCTACCTGCAAATTTTTTTGATACGAACAAAAAAGAAGCAATATGATTTCCACTCATGCATTTTGCGTTCCGTGTGCATTGAATGTGGCTATACAGGGTCTTTCACGAGGAACCTTACCCATATATATACGGGAAACTACTGATCGTATTTTCATGAAATTCAGCACTTATAAGTATTTCACGATGCTGATGAAATCTAAAATATTTTCAAGGCATGAGCACCTCCGGTTTTTCCGGAAATGACGTCAACTTCCGTTTTTCAAATTAGCACACCATTTTTTTATTGCAGAAATAGATTCCTTAGAAAATTTCGAGTTATTTTGATGTAACATTTTTCAGTATTGGTTGGAAAATTCTCTCTGAGCGGGAAAATTCGAAAAAAAAATCGAAAATAGAGCTCCACTGAAACAAGAATAACTTCGAGGTTTTTGGATGGAAAATTTCCATTTTTAGGATTTTTTAAGATGTAAGATTGATGTATCCACTTTAAAAATCGAAATCGCGATTCATGATACAGGGGGTGAAAAAATCGCTTTCAAAGTTAGGGATGACAAAATCGTGAAAAATCAATTTTTTCAAACTAGAACCCCATTTTTTATGGCAGATATTGAATCTTCGTTAAAAAATAATGTGAGTGTATGCATCACACCCTTGCCGTTAAATGGATATTTTCTGAGTTATTCACAAAAAACTGTTTTTCGTCTTGAATTTTCAGCTATTTCTTTTCCCTTCACGCCAAAAAAAAGAAATTTTCAGGAACTGTTACTTAAACCATGTTTTAAATTTTACTACCCTAATATGCAAGAGAAAAACGTTACAGGTTGTTCCTAAATAGATGGCGAATTTTGATTCGAATTTGTATCGGAAACCTCTTTATTTCAACTAATCGGCCATCGGGTTTCTCTCCAGTGATAAATAATTAATTCCTTATGAACCATATGCAAAAACTTACCATGTTTCACATTCTTTTTTTTCAATGATAGATATCATTAATTACATAGCATAGCGATGGATTACAGATTAAAGATTGGCTCTTGCAATCATGGTAATATTTCGTACAACTCGTCGAGAGAAACTCAGAACTTCAATCGGGATGGTCCAGAGATCGATTGTTTCCAACTCGAATAATTATTAGTTTGATCATTATATAACAACAGCTAATATTTGACGAACGATTTGTTTTTCGATCGCAATCGAAATCGACAATGCACATCAAAATTTCACTTTCACATCGTTCTTATAATAAGTACTGCAAGTAGCATTATGTATGTTCAAATCTAATATGAAAGACTAGGACCCAGATCAGTCGGTATCTACCCTTCAAACAACTAATGTTAACAAGTTTGCTTATTCTCCAAAGTTCTGAATATAATATATTAGTCGTTGAACAGAGATAATATCACCGAAATGTTGGTTTGATGAGTAAAAAAAAAGATCTCCCCTGATATTCGTTTCATTTTCATCATTATTCAAAGTTTTTATATCACCCCAAAATAAATAGTGAATTTCATAATAACTTTATGTCTTAATGTGTAGATGGCCCGGCTGCCAAGCACACAAATAGAAGAAGAAGAAGAAGGAACTTTATGTCTTCCATATACCATTTAATGTTCCGAACCTGATTTCCGTCTGGATGACCAGGCCCCTCTTTCCCCTAGGGCACTTTGGGCAAGTGCCCAGGGCCCCGCGATCGATAGGGGCCCCGCTCCGATCAATTGTTCTGAACCGAAAGGATCGAAGGATTCCTCAATGACGTTTGGAAATTCCGTATTTCATAAAAATTTCCTTTTGTTATCATCGAACAGAACAGTTCCATTTACAATAATTCCAAACTCGAAGGTTACGATTTTTATGACCCTTGCATATACTGGCATACACTAGATAAGAGCAATTATTATGTTGTGTTATTTTCTAGGGTGGTTAGCCATAAAACATCTGTTCGAATCGTGTTGTTGATCACATTCTTGCATTATTGTATTCATTGAGAATCTTTTAAGGAAATCCCCATTCAACTACATAATTTCAGAAAGCGCTACAAGACAGAAATCAGTGGCGCATCAGAGGGCCCCACAGAACTCGCGGTGCAAGGGGACCCATCACCAAAGGGGCCCCCAAGTCAAACTCATAGTTTCAAATGGGGCCCCAATAAGTTCATTCTATTGAACTTGTCGATACGCGAGATTTTTCTCATGATATAATAAACAAAACTCATACAAAGAAGGTACAATTATCATTCCTGAAAAAAAATTATCCTCAATTATAAAAAAAAAAAATATGAAGTTTCCAGTAACTCCATATGAAATTTGAATTATCGGAAGTGCATCAAAATTACCGATAATTTTGCATGACAGCGTGTTGTCTAAAAACTGCATGAGTTCACTTTCTACAAAAATGAAAATGCAGTTTTTCAAAGACAACACAACACGCTGGAATGCAGAATTATCAGGTCAATTTGATGCACGAGTGTAATTCCGGTGAATTTTTCCCGAAATTGCTATGGATACGAGCAGTGCAATTATCGCAGGGATCTTTCGCTTCCTATAATGCAATTATCGCTGTAATTTTCGATAATTGCATTCTATTTACATGAAGTTTTTGACAGGAGGGAAATATTCGGAAGTAATTGCACAAGTGCATCAAAATTACCGATAATTTTGCATGACAGCGTGTTGTCAAAAAACTGCATGAGTTCATTTTCATGAAAAAATGACCGAATGCAGTTTTTCAAAGACAACACGCTGGAATGCAGAATTATCAGGTCATTTTGATGCACGAGTGTAATTCGGGGGAATATTTCTCCGAAATTGCTATGGATACCAGCAGTGCAATTATCGCAGGGATCTTTCGCTCTATACAATGCAATTATCGCTGTAATTTTCGATAATTGCATTCTATCAACATGAAGTTTTTGACAGGAGGGAAATATTCGGAAGTAATTGCACAAGTGCATCAAAATTACCGATAATTTTGAATGACAGCGTGTTGTCTAAAAACTGCATGAGTTCATTTTCATTTTTAGAGAAACAACCCGACACCGAAGGTGGAGGGCTCTTTTTTCAAAAATGAAAATGACCGAATGCAGTTTTTCAAAGACAACACGCTGGAATGCAGAATTATCAGGTCATTTTGATGCACGAGTGTAATTCGGGGGAATATTTCCCGAAATTGCTATGGATACGAGCAGTGCAATTATCGCAGGGATCTTTCGCTCTCTACAATGCAATTATCGCTGTAATTTTCGATAATTGCATTCTATCAACATGAAGTTTTTGACAGGAGGGAAACATTCGGAAGTAATTGCACAAGTGCATCAAAATTACCGATAATTTTGCATGACAGCGTGTTGTCTAAAAACTGCATGAGTTCATTTTCATTTTTGGAGAAATAGCCCGACACCGAAGGTGGAGGGCTCTTTCTCCAAAAATGAAAATGACCGAATGCAGTTTTTCAAAGACAACACGCTGGAATGCAGAATTATCAGGTCATTTTGATGCACGAGTGTAATTCGGTTGAATATTTCCTGAAATTGCTATGGATACGACCAGTGCAATTATCGCAGGGATCTTTCGCTTTCTACAATGCAATTATCGCTGTAATTTTCGATAAGTGCATTCTATCAACATGAAGTTTTTGACAGGAGGGAAATATTCACTCAAATACTTCATGCTACCCTGTTTTCAATGGTTTTTCAATATATCGTCAAGCTTTTCGGGACTCTCCTTAAACGTGTCGAAACAAGTCTATCAGACTTTTGAGGTTACTCAGCTTTGGTCGAGAGGTGGCCAGAAGCTTGGACATCGACAAATTGATATGTTTGCACAAAAAAAATCAAAAAAGATTAATGCGTTTTTGTTGAATAATTTTTCAATTTTTCTAACACATTATTGTGTTTCTAGTTATTTTTATATCAGAATTTACATTTTTTTGTTCAGAATTTTTTGTTTTTCAATATATAAATTATTTTCACAACATTTTTTCATTATTTTCCTTTGAAAAACTTCAGAGGAAACTTATCACGAATAACATAGATCTATAGAGGCGGCCCCCCGGTTTCAGGCAAAAAAACTCCGAAGAGTTGACACAGAGTCGCAAAGAATTTTCTGAATTTTATTATAAAAATGTGAGTGAGGATGAGTTAGTAATAGAAAGTTTACATTTGAGAGCATACTCGAAAATGGTTCACAGTAAAAATAAGAAAAGTATTTAGAAAAAATATCAGCTTTTGAAAGAGAACAAAATTCAAGACACTTTTCCAAATTTAGAAATTGGATTGAAAATCTTTTTGAGCATGATGGTAACCAACTGCAGTGGGGGACGCTCCTTCTCCAAATTAAAAAGGATTAAAATATAATTGAGAAGTATCTACAATTCTCCAAGAGAGATTAAGCAGTTTGTCGCTCATGTCGATAGAATTTGATTTGCTAAAAATTATAGATTTTGAGAAAGTCATAAACGATTTTGTTCATCTGAAATCTAGGAGGGGTTCCTCTCTGAGGGCCGCTTGCCACTATCCTTAATTCGGAACTAATTCAAGCTCTTAGTCCTAAATCAGATGCGAACGCATATATAATAAATGCAAGATGAGCACGAATTTGATTCAGGACTAAGAGCTTGAATTAGTTCCGAATTAAGGATAGTGGCAAGCGGCCCTTGATGACATAGATAGCACTAACCTGTAAATGCTAAAATATTTAACTTTCTTAACTATATTACATGATTTATCAATTCGTTTCATGTGACTGTTGATAAAAATAAATATTTAACCTTGTTTATATACTTTCTTTGTCTCTTCTTACAAAATAGTGTTATGTTCACTGGCGGATACAAAAAAAAAACTCAAGAGGAAGGCGCCAAAGAGATATTGAACTTTTTTTACCTTTATCGTAATAAATTCATTTTTAGCATGCCCGTCTCTTTTGTATGTAGATGACTGCAAATTGTTTAGCCGTATTGTTTCCATCCAGGATTGCTGGAATCTTCAGGGTGACATTGATGAACTGATTGATTGGTGTAGAAGAAACCGGCTTTCATTGAATATAAAAAAGTGTAATGTGATGTCATTTGGCCGAGAAAAATCTAAAATTTGTTTTCAATACAACATTGAAGGCAGTGTTTTGGACAGGGTGACTGAATGTAGTGGGAGTTTTATTTGATGAGGGGTTAACTTTTGTGCCTCATGTGCGTGCAGTTGTCACTGAGGCACTCAGAACTCTAGGTTTCATACTCAGGAACTCCAAGTACCTTTTTGAGACTCGATCTCTTTTTCTTCTGTTTACGACGCTCGTGAGGTCAAAGCTAGAATATGGGTGTGTTGTGTGGAATCCTGGTTATAGGGTTCATATTGATAATTTAGAAAAAATACAAAGGCGATTCCTGAAATGCGTTAGTTGTAGAATTGATGGCATCCATCCGATTCGTGGCATATCACAAAAGTATCTATTGGATAGATTTCATGTGAACTCCTTAGAAGAACGCCGGATTTACTTAGGAATTCTCTTCCTTCGTAATATTTTTTGTTCACAAATTGATTGCCCTTACTTACTAGCGTCAGTGAATGTGCACGTCCCGAGATTGCCGGTTCGAAATATAAACACTTTTTATCTACCATTTCCACGTACTAACGTGCTTCGGTTTTCGCCACTATTCAGAATGTGTCAGGATTTTGGCAATTTTAATCATGTTTAAGACATTTTTAGCTGCACTCCATCAGATGTAAGAAGAGCTGTGTTGGGGTCATAATATTAGTGTGAAGCTGATTTCCATTTAGAATTATGTGTAATCATAGTTTATCTTTTCTTACTTTTTAACAGGTTATTACTTGCAATTCTGTTTTTTCCCAATCTGTAATAGGCTAAGGCTGTAGATTGGTGTAGTAATTAAATTAAATAAAAATATAATCAATTCTTGAATGTGGGATCCCCTTCCCGACCATGTATCCGCCAATGGTTGTGTCAAGGTATAGGGGCCCCATTTTCCTAATGTGCCCAGGGCCTCAAAGAGGTTAGAGACGGCCCTGTGGATGACGTCACAAATTTCCACCAACTAGCAAAAGTTGTAGATTAAATATCATTTTCCAATATTCCTGAATAAATATTTGTTCAATAGCATCGTGAGATCATGATTGTATGACTTTGCTCCCACATCCATATGTTATTGCGATTATTTTTTCCTGTAGTTTCAATAAAAATATTCTTGCTGGAAGCCAATCGAAATCGTATTAAAAATAGTACAGGCAGTATGTATTTGTTTTTTGAAAACCCAAAAATATTTCGAACTTAATTTTTAAAAGCAACATAATATCATCTCATATAGTAAAAAAAGGGTTTATTTTACTACAGAAAGTTTCCGACAAAAATATGTCCCCTCGTAGTAAATGTTGTATAATGAATTGTCGATTGCAGTCTGCACTTCAGCAGCTGCTTTCGAGCTGATACTCCTCAAAATTTTTTTACCAAGGAATCGTGTTTTTTTCTGAAATATTGATATTGCCTCTCAGTGCTATTGGACATGTCTCGTCGTTTGACGAATAAATGAAAGTTATAATATTAACAATGTAAATGGCTGGCTGCAATAGTTTAATCTTATCATGGTCATATCAAATAATATCCTGAAGTACAAAGGTCTCCCCTTTTAATGTGAATGCTTGGTCCTGTTTTTTTCTTTGTTTTTGTGTTATGAATTTTCTATGGTAAAGTAACGATATACGGAGTGGCCATTTGAAAACGAAACAGACGAGATTACAGACGAAATATTTTTTTTCGATAGAAATGCTCGGACAGGTCGATTTCTGTTTCGAGGGGGACAACTTGAGATGTAGGTTACGGATGCATAGCGCTTCAACCCTTGCTACTACAACCCTCACCCCCAATTTTTGAATAGGGAAGATAGGGTGAGTGATACCTCATTTGAAAGGTTTTTCACAAAAAAACACTACAAGTACCATGAAAACACCACCATTTTCAAACGCTTAGTCAAGAATATTTCGAGAACTAATGCATAAAATGAAAAAACAATGCTGAAATCAGTATAAAAATAACTTTAAAATGATGTATCACTCACCTCATCTTCCCTATTCAAAAATTGAGGGTAGTAGCAAGGGTTGAAGCGCTACGCATCCGTGATCTACATCTAAGTTGTCCCCCTCGAAACAGAAATCTACCTGTCCGAGCATTTCTATCGAAAAAATTTATTTCGTCTGTAATCTCGTCTGTTTCGTTTTCAAATCCCCACCCTGTATTTATTTTAACCCAAATAGACCTACCGTTCCGTATAGAGGACACCTATCTAAAAGTTTGCTATTCATGCTCAAAATAAAGAAACAAAGAAGCCGTCAATATAAACACATAAATTAATGCTTTCTTCAACAGTGAATATAACCTACTAAGTGCTTCAGAATTCAAATTCACTTTAAAGCCATGTTAACTTCATAAATATATCAATTGTTGGAATACCTCTTTTTTTCCGGTGGTGTATTTTTTCACATGTATTTATTTCATCGCTTTGGCGAATGAAATAATTATATCTATGGTCGGATGAATGATATTAGAGGCGAATTCATCCTCTCCATGATTTCAAATCCTGATTTTTGCTACGTAATGGGAGGCGTTCTTTTAACGGAACGGTAGGATTATCACCTACTATATTACCTGAATATATTGATATAACTATTGAAAAAAAAACTGACTCTGCATGAGATACTACATCATGCAGATAATCTGGATATGATTTCAGAACCACCTGATAGCAAAATTTTCTTCTGCACATAATTCAATATTTTTCTGTACGTGAAATAACAATAATGTTGCTTATGCGCCTACTAATTTCTTATTCGTATTTCCATGCACCAAACAAAGTAATAATATATCCACCTTGAGAAAAAAAATATCATTGACCAACCAAAACTCATGCAACATTAGAATATATGGGAGGCGTTGACTGATCCCGTAAAAACATGAGTTAGAAATGTATTTTGACAAGGACAAAAATTGTATTTCCTACTTCTTGCACACTGCTTTGACATGGTTGTTCAAAACGCACAAATGGTAACAAACTAGACTAGCAATCATCGCAACAAGATTGCTGGAAACTAATGGAAAAACAACAAAAAGAGGATCATCTAAGCAATCAAAGAGTTTACACCAATCTTCAAGATAGGTCAGAGTAGACCACCTGATTGTTCACCAGAATAAAATAAAAAAATTGTGAAGTGTGGCATAAAAACTAATATTTTATAAGTATTAAATATAAAATAGCATAACATCCGAAAAATTGCTTCTATAATTACGACATATTATAATTCGATGTTCATTTTTCATAGAATGAATTTTAGTCGCTCAAAAACCTACCGTTCCTTTAAAAGAACACCACAAATTTCAACTTTTCGTGAAAAATAAGTACACATCAAGATGAAAAATATGAAAAGGCCCCATTCAAACCATAATCTGACACAATTCTCATTAAAATGAAAGAAAAAAAAATTTCAGGTCTATTTGGGTTAAAAATTAGATGAATACTGTATATTGGGCTTGACCCGTTTATTCCATACCGAGTTATCAAATGAATAAATACTAAACGTATGGGTCTCCAGCGAATCGATTACGTTTCGTTCTTAATCGCTCTTATAGATCTCAAAGTCTCCCGTAAGTTTATTCAGTTCCTTTCATAACCGAGCGTTGAAATCTCCAGCTACTTTATTTCGTTTCATTCATAACAGAGCCTCAGGGTCGGTGCAAGCAGTTCTACTCCTAAGCCAATAATTATTAGGTGCACCTTCCACTAAAAAAACACATCAGTAAAAAATATTTATATAGAATGTTTTTCACTCTTTTTCAAACACACACACACACTTTTTTGTGGAAATAATTCGCTCGATGTTAAATTATCTGAATCAAGAAAAATAACGTTCACCTACACCTTACAATAGAAAACTGTTATCGACTGAAATATACAATAGGTTTTCCTATAAGGTATTGTATTTCTAGTTCTGAAAAATTTTGGAATCAATTGAAAAAAGTTTCTGGCTCTGAATCTCATATCTCTAGTTCTATAATGAAAGATAAAGATGATATTTCTCAAATTGAATAATTTCAGTAGTAGGCAATTTTTAAATTATAACAAACTCTGAATTCTGAATTTTAAATTTTGATCAAAATAATTACTATAATTAACTCTCCTATCTAATACACACTGTTAAATTCAATGAGTTCATGGTTCAATGTTCACAAATTAAAATTCTATGTTATATTTGAGTTCAACTCACAAACATGATTCATTTTTCAATCTTTATATAGGTTTCTAGTATACTATATTTTAATTTTACTTTTGTCAATATTAATTTCTTCTTTCACAATGTATACTTATTATTTCAGAGGCACTTGAACTCAATCTTTATCAATCTTTCTTTACTTTAGGTATATGTATTTCATTTTTCCATTCATCTCTCTTCTAATTTTCTTTTTCTGTTTTCGTAGATTCCCATTCCCAATCCGAAGACTTTTTTTATTTCGCCAATCTCCTAATTTCATCGAATCTAATTTTTTCTAACTAAATATTAATAATGAAGGTCTTGTTTCAGAAAGATATTATGAATATTTGATATCTTCCATGAAACAAAGAATGAAATCTGAAAAGGGCGAGATTTAGTACATGAATGAGTCACTGTTGAATTTAATCTCTGTTAACCTCTTTCATTTTGCTCTATATCGTCAAAAAAATTTGCTATCTGGAATATATGTGTAAATGAATTGCAAATGTTAAAATTTTTAGTTTTCAAATCATGAACTTGGGATTTAGACAGATAATGTATCATGCATGTATCTGTTTATTGAAATATAGACTTTGCCTCCCTATCTTCATTTTTTGTTTCTTCAATTATTTCATTCATATTAATATTTGGGATTATTTCATTATATCAATTTCTGTTCGTTTGTCACCAGTAATTTTGCCAAATAAATCCATATCCTACTAGAGGATTTCGAGTTTTCGATCCGCTGCTTCACGGGAAACATTCTATGGTCCCGTGATATCTCATCTCATCTCGAAACACAATATCGATTTACTAGATGAAATATGAAGATCGATCTTCTTCTAGAAATCATTCAATAATACGTAGCCTGAAATCTACAGGATGAGTCTTTGACTTGTATTGTATACTTCTATTGCATATTAATTGAATGAAATGATTTTCGGAACATAGATTATCATTGATGTGGTGGATCTTATACGAATACGAAATTCCACTTTCCACTTATGTTGAATTTTTGTAGTTTGACCATTATATTTCATAATTATAGGTACCAGAAATCCAAGGAACCTCATGAAAGTAATTTGAATGCTATTTACTCTTCATAGTCCAGTCAATGAAGATATTTGTGACGAATTCTATCCTAATTCATACACATACCTATATCCATTCCCATATATATAAAATAATAAGAAGAAATAAAAACAATAATGTATCAATTCACTTGAAATTTCCATAGTTGTTAGGAAATAACTCCACGCAACAATTTCTACCCTATGCCTAAGTATGCTTAGGGGTGGAAATTCTTTCGTCAGAATGACTTCAGAAGTCGATAAAGCACTTTATTTCAAGCAAAAACTGTTCTTGAAAGTTTTTTCAAAAACTACTCTCTTACTTTTCTGGTAAATAGTAGTAAATAGTTGTGGGCGAAACGTTAGGTGAAAGAATTCCTAATAAACCAAGGCCAATAAGCCCGGAAGACTCTCTTAATGTCAATTACTTTTTTGGTATTTGTGATTGAAAACTTGACACTCTCCTTGAAAAATTATACTTTTTATTTACGAATAACACAAAAACTATGCATCAAACGAAACGAATTGTGGGACAATGACATGCGAAAAAAGAACTCTGTACATCCTTTCTCACTCAATGGGATTTCAGGAGTGGCCCTAAATCAGGACCCTCATGCAGGTTTCTCCGAGTCATTTGAGAAGTGGAACTTTATTTTGACTCAATTGGATATCACTACTTCATAATATTTTACTCAGTATTTCACAACTAATTGCTTCAAATATCGAAGTTATTCATGAAGATTTTGTCCCTGAGGTGTATGGGACACTGATGAGGCCGAACAAGGTCGAAACCGGTTATCTCTCACCGACAAAATCTAATATCGTTTTCCAACCTCATGATGAAAGATCTCTGAGCCAAGGAATTGAAAATAGTATTCATTTCGATGATTACTATTTTGAATTTATCTATGTTTTAAAAATATTTTCGGTGTGGCCTCCGTAAAAGCAAAGTATTTTCTGTTTACCGTTTTATTCTTTTTTTTAAAAGGTAAAACTAACCCCACATTTTTCCTTCTTGAAAATCTGCCTTTTCTCCGTGTAAATAAAAAATGATAGGAGAAATGAGAAAAATTATTCAGTACAAAAATGTACGGTTCTTTCAACAAGAATTCATTTCATTTTTACTCCTGTACCGTAAATTGACAGAGATATCACTACTTCAAGTTAGGTTGATAGCGCGAGTATCATCTTTCTTGTGCCCTCTGACCCTTCACCTTTCGAAAACTAAAGATTTTGAATTGATGTGGTGATTAATTTGGTTTGTAGTTCTTCAAATTTCCTTAGAAATGGATTTTGAGTGGATACTGTTCGTTCAAAATGAAGGGGGTTGTCGAACAATTTTCTTTCAATTCTGGAGCAAATTCGAATTTCGGCACAGATGTGAATGCACATTATTGTCAAATTGTCTGTTACTCTGTCTCACTGCATGTAAATTTTGAAAAATTTCATTGAAATACAGTGGAAACTCTATAACTCAAACTTGAAAAGGACGCCAAAGATGTTCGAGTTAAGTAGAGTTTAACTTAAAGGAAAACAACATATACTTGACAAAAAATGATTATCACATACATAAAAATTAACTAAAATACATTCTTATTCACCTAATCATCGAACATAAAATATAAACTGAAAACGATCATTAAATCAAAAAAATTAGATATTACACTTTGCTCGATTTTTTTTATCGTTTATAAAGTGGGATTCAAATTTTTTTGGCAATAAACGGTAGTTTTAAACCAGAAAAAAATAATAAGCATATATGTAGGTATCGGCATAGGGTATACTTTGAAGTAGGAGGTGAGTAGAACTCATTCACAAAATTTCATCAAAATCGAAGCAAAAGAATAGAATTCGGAGGTAATACCCTATTTTTACTCTCATTGACTTGACTATAATGAAAATTTAGATTTTTTGGAAAATGAAAGTATTCTGCGTAAAATCGCGTCGCAGACTCATTTTTAGAGGAGTCATTTAATATCATTGAATACGTTGCAATAGCATGCTCTTCCGATGGAATTCGGTTGAGAGTCCTAGTTGTGAGTGTGGGGAAAATGAGGAGACTATAGAACATCTTATAAATAGTTGTCCCATTTATAAATTTCAAGATGGTTTCGAGGCTATACATAAAGTAACGAATGCATTTCTAAAATGGGTGGTTAATTTCAAAATTATTTGATTTATTCTAAATATTCGGTTTCTTTTCTGCTTTTTTCTTTTTTCATTTCAGATTAAGAATCGCAAGCCGTTTTGGAAAGAATCTATCGACGGATAACATAAAGATGATCTCACACTGATGTCTTTCAAGATTTTTCCTGATATTTAATATTTTATGTTATTTTTTTACGGGGTGGCAGGTTTTTTCGGCTGAGGTTTTTTTCCCTGGCTCTATAGTATCGTATGATACTAGTGATGATAGTATCGTATGATTCTATAGTATCATACGAAGAATGTTATGATACTGATACCCCGTTCTTTTTTTACCTCAGCTTAGGTACTTTTTGTTTCAACATTTATTGTATTATTTTAGCTCTCTATTTTCATAAGAATATATATATATATATATATATATATATATATATATATTGAATACACCTAACCACTACGTATCAGCGAAAGTGAGAAAATTTGTTACTTGAATTCAAGCGGTAGAAAAACTTTTGTGACATATTTTCAGGGCTGATAAAGCTCATTATCAAAGTTTTGAATGGCTATATCTTCTCATCTAGCCTGTATTGGAAAAACTTGTTTACGACCTCGAGAATATATTGTTGAAAAATATGGACAAGTCAAAGACTCACCCTGTCAAAACATTGTGGTTGATTTTTTCTAACTGGCATACACAAAATCGAAAAAAAATTCAACAAAGCTTCCGAACTATATCTCCAGTTCCGACGTAATCAGTATCAACCCTTTTATCGACTCCATTCTTTATTGTTATACAATATTTGCTCAACGTTGCGCTTACCTGTTTCAGATATTGGTGCGTGTGGTCCTTGGTCCAACCTCGGATTCTAATGAGATCTTCATATTTACCTGGCACAGGAAATGGTGAAAAACTAGAAAAGGGTTTGAGATCAATAAAATTCTTCCACCCCACAAGCTGAGAGTTTATCAAGAAGACTGGGGTATGGTATTCCAGCGTTTATAGTGTCTGTCGAAGAATTGACTACATTCAGTAAATTTGTTTGCCCAAAGATACTGGATCCAATTTAGCTACAAGTTCCAAGTTTTGGAGCAGTTTTTTTCAAATGACAAATTGAAAAATCAGAGAATCACGATTTCATCTGATGAAGTAGTTTTATACAGGGTGTCCGGAAAAATGTAAGAAATCTCTCAGATTCAAATAAGCCATATAAAAATGAGATGACAAGTTCTCATAATTTGTTTCCTTGCGGAAATACAACCTCCTAAATGACGCCACTGGAAATCAATTTTACTGGAATGAATTTGAAATAACTTAATATAATTGATTGAAAATTTGATATGATGAACAATTGTAAGGACCTCTTAAAACACTGCCCTTAAATAAGCTTGTTTAGTTTACCAGGGGCGGACTAGGTTATACATTTCAAAGCTTACATTTTTAATACCCTGTATAATAAGGAGTTAAAAAAATAAACTGGATACTCTAAACCATAGAATATAAAATACCAGGAAGGAGCATACCGGGTTCTCTCTTTGAAAAACCTTGTGAACGGAAACGGCCATCTTAGGGAACCAGGTGTGACTCATCTGTTAGTTATTCTCATGTTATTCTCTGTCAACATTCCTGATAAATAACCTAACATTTGTTGTCAAAGTTGTGAAAGAAGTGAATTCAAAATGGTTAGTTGTGCATCTTGAGGCTGTTCTAAGACCCAAAAACAAACGGATGCTGGAGTAACATTCCACAAGTAAGTGTTTCACATTCTCAATAAGCTTATATATTTATAATATGAGAAAATATCAAATTATTTTATTCGAATGTATTGAGGTCAACCAAGAAATCACGTTGTACTCATTGGCGTAACATAAGGTAATGTCGAGAATATTTCCCATTATGTAGAATGTTACATTATAGGGAAACATTCATAAGGACCATCACTGTTTAAAAAAATGGTTTCTTTTACTTTTTCTTAATTTCACCACGTTAATACTCATCTTCATATCAGGTTCCCTAAAGATGAAAACAGGAGAAAAATATGGGTGAATGACCTGGAATTTATCCCAAAAACTACTAGTTTTTTATGCTCTCAACATTTTTCTGAGGATTGTTTTGATCGAACATCTACACTTCTAGTGAGACTTCGTCCAAATGCTACTCCAACTATTAAAGTGGATCGTTTAAAATATGTAAGTAAAACATTTTTAGAACCATTTTTCTTGTTTTTTGTATGGATATTTGCTTGAATGGCCTACTGGTTGTTTTCGATTTCACATGTGGGTATTTGTTCTCCAACAGAATATACTGACTGAAACATGCATTTTTTGTAAGCTTGTTGATTTATTTCAGGTGCGGACATATAATCCTATTGTAACTAGGCACTCTAGAATTGAGGAAATAACCTCAGACAATCAATTATTTTCTGTTGCGGGACCTTCAGGTATTGCTGGACCCTCATCTGTAACTGAACTTCCATTGACACCTAGAATCTCAAATAGAAAACAAACCCCACCACCTCGTTCAGACACACCTTCGGCAGATCTAGAAGATTCGCCCCGTAAGAAAATGTTTTTGCGACAGAAACATAACAAAAGAGTGAGGAAAGAGGAGTTATGTTTAAAAATATTAAAATATTTTATTGGTAGAAATATTTTTGATAATATGACTCCTCATGATTTGAGCCCCTTAGAAAACCACAAGGTTTTGACATTAAGAGAGTCTTCCGGGCTTATTGGCCGTGGTCTATTAGGAATTATTTCACCAAATATAAAACACCATTTCATACTTATTTCAACACTCCTCCTCAATTTGAAATGTACATGAAAATTGCAATAAATATCTTATATAATGGAAATTTTGTTTCTAAAATAAATAAATTTGTCCTTACTTAAAGGTTCAGTTAAAATATCTGCCAAATTTTGATCAGTTGAGACATATTCAATGCTAATGTCCTTTTTCGAAACCAAATCTCTCAACTAGTGGTGTTTAATATCAATATTCTTAGTCCTTTCAGAATTTTCATTACTTTTAGATATCATTATCGAACTTTCATTATCACAAAATAAAATTGTCCCTTGACACAATCGAAAGTCTTTTAAAATTTCTACATCAAATCTTGAGCCGATGCAGCTGCTGCTATATACTCAGCTTCTGCTGAAGACAATGCAACACAATTTTGTTTCTTCGAAAACCATAGTATTGGGTTCTCTCCATATAATATAATGCACCCACTTACGCTCTTCCTTTCTTTCTTATCAGTAGCCCAATCTGCATCTGAATATCCTCTTAATATCAAATCCATTTCATTTTTGTTTTTGTGCTGCGTCAACGCCTACTCTTTAGTACCTTGTAAATATTTGAGTACCTATTCTCGCATTCCATGTTTCATTTGTTGGTCGATCCAAATATCTACTGAGATATTATACAGAAAAACTAATATCTGGTCTACTTGTAATTGACAAATACATCAAACCTCCAATTATTTGTCTATATGGTATGTTATCCAGGATTTGGCTTTCTTCGTTATATTGAAATCCTTTTTCCATTGGTATCGCTGTTGAGTTATAGTCCGTTTCAAAATGATTGTCATCAGAGCAAGTCATGGAATTCCAGCCGGGGCTTTATTTCTAGTTACAAAAAGTAACTAAAAATTTCTGTTGGTTCAACATAGATTGAAATAAATCAATATAACCTATAAAATGATTGAATATAATTTTCAAAGCAAATAAATTTGAAGATTTTTTTGTGGAATAATATTATTTTCGTCATTGTTGGACACATTTTCGAACTCAGCTTCAATAACAACAAAAAATAAGCTGAGATGATGACTAAAATATAAACACCCACACTATTTTGCTGTAGATCAAGAATCAAGCATGGGAATTGGAAATTCAGGATTGATAATAAAAATAGCGAGGAATACTTCAACATGAAATCTTGGAGGCTTTCGAGGAACTCCAATGTGGAGATATAATTCATTAAATAATCAAAGATAACTAAAAGTTCGTTCTCTATGAAGACTCTTCTGCAAATTTTGGAATCTCGATTACTATCGAAAATTCAGCCAAGTTCTCACCCTGTGTCATTTTTTCTGAGTAGGTATTGAGGAAAAGAAAGTATAATAAAGCTGACATAACTTTATGATTCCATAGCCAAGTTGTTGAAACAAATAGAAAATATTTGTTGACAAATTGTGAATCATTGGAAGTGTGATATGCTATAAAATAGATCACTATTATTAGTATTTTTTATTAATACTGTCTTTTTCATGTTTTATTAATTAATATACCAAAAGTTGATTTTGATTACTTTTCAGGCAGTTCAAAAAATATGTACAAACTGATTTATTCATTGTTTCTGATTTTAGAAAGAATAACGTCGTATAATGTCTCTTTGAAGGTATAATCATGTGGAATAGGTTACCATCCACTGCTCACTTCTTACCCTTAATGACTTGTCTTGCCTTCTTTCTCTCCAAAATTCATCTGACAGTTCAAGGTGAAAACTGAAATTTGAGTAGATGATTGTTACCTGAATAACTAGCAAAACGCGATTAAAACTGGCAGAAACCTGCTGAATTGTTGAAAAACTCGCAATACCGACGAAAACTGCTTCACGTTTCCTTGTAGTTAGGCGAGGCGAGAGGTATCTTGATGAATTCCAGCCATTTTCAATTCGGTAATACTTGAGAAATATTCAAATGCAAAACTATTTTTTTGATTTAATCAAGAACATAAGCATACAGAAATAAATTCGAAAGGAGGTTAATTCAAACTCTGAAATGTCAAAACTTAGTGTTTTCAATCAACACCAACCTAAATCCCATGGGCGCCCGCAGGGAGGGGCCAGGGGGGCCGTGGCCCCCCTGAGATTTTGATCCCCCCTTTCATTTTTCGCACGACACCCTCAATATAGTTTGTTTAATCCTGAGAGCGAGAAAAAAGTGTTGGATTCACAACCATTTTCCGGATTCCAATGGACTCACTATGTAATCGGCAGAGGTATTTAATGAATTGATAAATTCCTGAGGCGTGTAGAGCACTTTTTAGATGAATAAAAATCATGGAAAGTTTTCGTTGACGATGAATTTTCAATTCCATGATTTTTGTTTATCCCGAAAGCGCCCAACGCACCGCACCCCTAAAGAAATTATATCATATCATAAAAGTACCCATGCAATTCGCATTCTCCTCAATTGTTATCAGATGATCGTTTTATGGACGGTTGTTTTTATTGGGCGGCATCTTTGATGCGGAGTTCTTCAAGGGGCAAGTGCAGCTACTCTTATATTTCAATAATTATTGTCCATTCTGCAATCAGGATAATTTTTTCTGAGAAGATATAATCTTTTCATTTGCATTCCATTCTAGAGAAAAAGTATTTGAATTCGAAACCCGCTGAGACTGTATTCAGGGAGTATTTTTAGTGTCTTCTCCTCAAATTGTGTTATTGAAGGTAAGTACTATAATTATTCAAGTAGCTGATTTTTCTGTAAGGTGCCTCTCGTATGTTATATTCTACTTTTTGGTTTTAATATAAATATTCTAATACATAATGATGGTCAGAACATTATAACACAATTTCTTTATCCTAATTCGAAATATTAGGCCATAAAATGAACTCATCAATGGGACGTTTCAACTATGTATTATATTTTAGTTTATTCATCAGAAGTGTGAGAGAACAGAAACGTGGTAGTCTTCGGGAACTGCCGATAGAAATGAAAACTAAGTAACTTGTGAATTGTATAGTGGAGCATCGAACTATCAGATTATTATTTCCGTATAATTTTTAATTTGTAAGGAATTATTAACCAATTTGTAGACCAAAAATAATTGGAAAATAATAATCGAATAGTTCGACGATAGGTACAATTTACATGTTACTTAGATTTCACTTCTATCGGCATTTTTTTATTGAGGGTCACTTTGACCTATGTTTATATTTTTATGATAAATTTACCTCTGGAAAATATGGATATTCGAAAATTTTTCAAAAGGAAATCAACTCCTTCAAAAAAATTCAGCTTCGTACACAAATGTAGACAGAGAAACAATACAAGAATAATATGAACGAACCGAACCGTGCAACAACTGCGTATGAATTCTGTAAGACTAACGGATATGCCATGCCCACTCTGTGGTATTACGAGTCAGTATTTTGTTTTCAGAATTAAAAATATTTGTATGTGTTGTTTCCCTTTTATTTATAATTTGTTAATTTTGATAATATATTTATTGTTTTCATTTTCTGGAGAGGTTTTGTATCATTTCAGATAATATTTTAGTTTCTTGTTTCAAAAGTCATTGCTTGATTCATTTAATGGTTCATTATTATTCATATATGATTCATATGAATATCGTTTTATCGAGCGTATATGTATATTTGATTCTATTTCATTATTACTCGTCTTTATTCATTTTCGATTAAAATATTTATTTTATTCCTTTCTCCATATTATTTATATTTTATTTTCCTTATTTTCCTGTTAATATTTTTTCACGGAATGATATTTGTTTCGAAAACAATTGCCGCTTTATTTTATACACATAACCTTATGTTGTTGAAATTAAAAAAAATGTTGAAGTAGAAAATTTTATCAATTTTACTTTGACCCCTTCCACTTGAGAACAAATTCTTCAGGCGGCTCTGCATAAATATAAAAAAAATAGAAAAAAACGAAGCAATGATGTCGCCTGAGCCTCATCGTTTTTCGAAAATTTTAATTTCCCCCCCCCTGAGAAAAAATCCTGCGGGCGCCCATGCTAAATCCTAGAACTCAAAAGTTGTTGATGGGATATTACCAACATATTTTCGAGATTCCACAGCTGCCCGAGATGCCAATCATTTTGAAACGATCTATACAAGTTTCCATATTGAAATTACTTCTATCTATTTAGTCTATTAAATTTTTAATGTGTTACCATCTCTCTTTATGTTCATAGCTAAGAAATGTTCTATTTCGCCAAGATCTTTGGCTTCAAATTCCTTTCACAGAGATTTCACAGTTTCTTCTATGACTTTTTGTTTCCCAACAATAAGTATATCATCTACGTAAATAAGTATCTCGATTTTTTCATTACGATATAAACAGCAGTCATAATTTGATCTTTCGAAATTATTTTTTACAGCAAAGTCGTTGAAAGTGTCGTTCCAAATTTAAGGTGCTTCTTTCAAGCCATACAGATCTCGGTTCAATTTTAATATAGGTATCTTGCATGCAACCCCTTCTGGTTTATGGATATATATTTTACTTGTTAAATTACCATTTAAAAACGCTGTGAGAATGTCTAGTTGTCTTATATTCCAATCATTCTGCAAAGCAATACATAAAAATAATCTTATTGTGGATATTCTTGCTACTAGTGAGTATAATGGTTGAAATGCATCCTTCTCCTTCATCTGAAACCCTTTTGCTACAATTCTAGCCTTCTTAGTTTCATCTTCCTTCCTTCTAAAAACCCATTTTGTTTTAATTGCTCTTTTATTTTCTGGTAAATTTGTTTCTTCCCGTGTTTCCAGATTTTCCAGTGAATCTTATTCTTTCTGAACTGCTTTTTGCCATTCTTTTTGTCCTTTATTGCTCTTTTGTATTCTATAGGATCTTCTTCTCTTGTTGTGATGAAAGAATATGCTGTGTAGGTTCCATAATCATCTAAATGTTTAGGGTCAGTGATTTGTCTACCTCTACTAGTAGTTGCAATTCTTGGGATACATTCCGTAGAAGTTTCTGAGCTTGTTTTTTCTATATCATTTTGGTAAGTATCTTCTGTATCACTTTCCATATGTATATCTGTTTCAATCTCATTTATGACTTCTTGTGGATTCGTTTTCTCTTGAACAACTTGCATTATTCTCTGTTGTTCATCATTTTTTGTAATCTGAGTTATTTCCTCGTAATTAAGCTGTGCCTCATTGAATCTGACATCTCTTGAACAGATAATTTTATTATTTTCGAAATCCCACAATCTATATCCTGATCCGGGATAACCTATATGAATATATGGTTGAGCTCTCCTTTCAAATTTACTCTGTCTTGGCAAAATTATAGCCCAAGCCTGGCTCCCAAAAACTCTCAATTTAGATAAATCACTCTTATCATACCAACATTATTAGCTTCTGTAGGTGATCTGTTCATTTCATATGATGAACATAAGACTGCTTCACCCCATAATTCTCTTGATAGCTTTGTTTCTGCAGATTTTACTCTTACTTTGTTCATGATTGTTCGGTTCATGCGTTCTGACACACCATTTTCCTGCGGAGTATATGGCATCGTTAATTCTATCTCCATAACTTTTAAAATAACGCATATTTCTTCTCTTCAACATTCAACATAAACAAAATACGTAACTATATCAACACACTTTTTTATATCATTGCCTTCTTATACTAAACATAAAACACCATAGAATAATACTTATTTCAACACGGGCCATCTCAGTTAGAGTTGATCACTCTTGGTTAGGTGAGTGTGTCACGGGGTTAGATGTTCCGCAGGGTTCTGTTCTGGGACCGCTACTAATTTTGCTGTTCATGAATGACCTACCCGATCATTTAGATTCAGACCTTCTTATCATTTTTGCAGATGACACATCGGTAGCGGTTTCGGCACATAAGGATTCACTACCTTTAAATTCAATACTGAGTGTTTATTTTTGTGTAGTGTACAGCGTTCTCAACTATAATGTTTTTTTATGGGGTAATTCGGTAGATTTTCAAAGAGTGCTTGTTGCTCAGAAGAGAATTTTGAGATTTATGTTCAATGTTAAACCTAGAGACTCTTGCAGACCGATTTTTAGAAAATATGGCATTCTGGCATATAGAGGTCTGGTTTATATTAGGGAACATGATCACTTTATGGTGAAACTGTCCAACTTTCATGGATACACTAAGGAAATAATTCTGTTTTGTGTATTCAAATCCATCATATTGCAAAGTTCTAGTCTTCCCCTACTTATCAGGCTATTACTGTTTTCAATCATTTACCTGCTGCTAGCTTTAAATGATTGAATATTAAAATTATTGATTTGAAATTGCAAAAATAATATACTGCTTTAAAAGGTCTATTATAGTGTTCGAGAATATTTAGATGATGTTTCTTTTTCCATAGTTGAATGATTTGTTATTTGTAGTTTTTACTCTCTGATGACTACTCCTATACAAATTATTTATTTTGTCTTACTGGATCAATGAATGTTATTAATATTATTATATCGTCATTATGATTCTAGGTATATTAGTTTGTTGCGACCTCAATGTTGATTTTTTGGAAAGTAATTGTAACAATCGTAAGCTTTTTACAGATTTCTTTGAGTGATTCAATCTGAGACTGTCATTGTATACACCCACTAGGTTTTTTCTGACATTAATGGTCATACATCTACATCAAAAGTTGATTACATTCTGTTCAATGCATACGATAAAAATTGTGACCATCGAGCACTGTCAGTTGAGTCCTGTATCATAATATTTATCCACATTATTTTTGAAAGTGAGTGAGTCTACACAATCTAAGCTTTTTTTTGAAATAAAGAATTTTAAAGGAATCTTTATATGCATTATTCATGTTGATGAAAGTTTCAGATCATTCCTTGACATAATTCATGACCCATTCGAAGTTTGTTGTACCAGAGAAAGAAATGGATAAGCCCAGAAATTGTCAGGCATGACCTGAGGAATTTGTATTGGTTGTTTGTCAATTCAAAATTTCGTCACACCTATGACTTATACAAGAAAGCCAAAAGTTATTACAATGCCTCTGTAAGAAATGGTAAATTCAATTTTCACTCGATCAATCGGACAATAAAAATTGATTAGTTTGGAGTCTGGTAAATGAGTTTACTGGTCAGAAAGGTTAAAAAGAACAGACTCTTGAGATTGTTGTCGATGTGTTTCATATAGAGAGACTAGTGACATATCGGAGATTTTTTTCTGAGTATTTTTCCACTGTTTTTGTAACTGCCCTCAACAACTATTATATTAAGTTTTTGTCCAGCACAAGCATGTTGAACTCAATTTTTTTTTCTATCCAGTCTCGGGCTTGAAGTGGCCGAGGTCATAAAAGCAAGTGCTGATTGCATCACAGCAAAAATATTGGAGGTGATATGTGTTGATCTTAGTCCACATTTTGCACATTGAATCAACCAGACAATAAGCATGGTAGTATTTTCCCATGATCCTGAGAAATCCCTTGTAATTCCGATTCACAAAAGAAATGATGTATAGCTAACTACAGACCTTTTCCATCTCGAGCATTTTTTCAAAAGTTTTCGAAAGGATTGCGTTCGACAGAATTAGGAACTATTTAGACAACTTTCACATACTTGATGGAGCTATACAATTCATTGAGTATGTCTACCAAAGTCTGGATGACGGCTCTTTTGTTGCAGAATTGTTTATCGATCTATCGCGAGTATTTAATCATTTCATTCAAATTTATTATGAATAAATGTTTTCACGGGAGTATTTTTGGACTGGCTCTTGAGTTATCTCGAATAAAAGACAATGTCTGTCGGAGTTCAAAATTCTTTTTCTGTTGAGCATAATGTCAATTTAGATAAGCCTCAGGGATCCGTTCTCGGTCCACTCCTTTTTTTTATTATTTATTAATGATCTGCCCTTGAATTTGATAACGAAGGCAAAAAATTTTCCACATCATATTTCTGTATTTATAGAAACATGTTTCATAACGCTGTTTGCTGATGATACCACAGTTGCGATTAAGGCTCAAGCTTCGAAGAGCTTCAAGAGTTGTGCGTCAATCTGGTACAGAGCTTTGCTCAGTGGTGCCAAGAAAATTCGCTAATAATAAACATCGGTAAAACAGGGTGTGTTCATTTTTCAAATGAACACACTCCCACTGCTCCCAGGTTTTCACGTTGGCCTATATTTCCTTAATGTGATTTTGACATTTTAATTTATGTGAAAGAGAATGTCAATAAATTGTTGAAATTATGTAGTTTTCATGACTACAGTACTAGAAATAAAGAATGATTAGCATTTCAAGAACATAAAACTGCTGAATTTGAACTCTCCTATTTATCAGTCCATTAAATTGTATGATCATCTTCCTGATCATGTTAAATCGGATAATTCAAGCAGATTTAAAAAGTTAGTTTAGGAATTCTTACTGCATAACTATTATTATAGCGTGAAGGATTATTTTCTTCATACACTGTAGTTTATTGATGTTTTTCTTGACTAATCCTATGCATGCTCTATAATGTTTGAAAGGATTAATAGAATTATTACTACACTTCTTGCAACAATTAAAGAAACAGAAAAATTTTCCAAATTTGTTGATGTTTTTCAACAGACTGTGTCTCAGTGAAAAATGGTCGTATGAGAAATAGAGAAATCAACTTTTGAAGCTTCAAGACTCTAGTTTCTGATTTTATTGCTAAAAATGTATCGGACTACCAGCAGCCATGCATTCCTCGGATAAAGCACGAAAAAAAAATTTTTTCTAATTTTTCAAATCTTCAGTTTTGCTCTACGCGCATGGAAAAATGTTTTTGAGGTAAATAGAAGTCTGCATAGCCTGTTTATTCAGATTTAACTTGTTTTTCACCACCCTCGGAAATGACCATTAGTCTTCCATTTTGAATGCAGAAGGCCCCATTTTCACTCAACTGCCGATATCTCCGGAACTACTGAAGGTCTAGCAACCGAGAGCAGAATATTTCCTACAAAAATCGGTCAGGTCATTAAAAAAAATTTTTCCACCTGTGAAGACAATGTGGAAATAGAGCAAGAAAATGCTTCGTCAATTCGGAGGTAAAGCTAAGGTTATGAAAAAGAACCCCTAAATCGGTAGATCAATCGGTGAAGCGATTTTCCTGGACCAATCGATTGACATTTTGAAAGAATTAAGGAATAAGGTTATTGTTACATGAAGTTGAGCTAATCTTTTTAAAAACGATTAATTTATTTTTTCCAGTTATTGATTACTTTTGTTTTTTTTCGAAGATTGAAACAAAAATTTCAGAAAGTAGAGATATATCCGGTTCTAATTTTAAAAATTGATTGAAAAAAATTGTTCCGATTTTCAATTCTTCTTAATTGATGAATCATGTCCGCAAGTCCTTTGCATTTATTTGCAGAAACCATGTATTTGTGTACTTTTTTACTACAAATTGCGCACGACACTACACTTAACTCAGTGCTGACAATAAAAGTCACGAATCAAAAATGCTCGCGCAAATCCAGTACGAGAAATTGAATACTTGTCTTTATTATATTAAAAACGGAATATGTAAACTGCAAAAACTATAATATACGACTTCTGCTAGGTTAGGTTTTAGATTTCATGGTTTAGGTATTTCTAATATCTATAAGTCAATGTATCGTGGATGCTACAGGGTTGGGATAAAGTATGGAACCAAGTAAATATATTTTAAATGAAAAGAACGATATTTATGAAAATTTGCAGGTAAGTGCAATGGAATAAAACGCATCTGATGTACATTTTTTGATAATAATATACTTCCAGTTCAACCGGAAATGCCATCAACTTCTTTAATTTAAATGGGACACCCTATATATTTTCACAGATTTTGAAAGAGCTTGTTATTTTGAATTCATACATACTGAGTTTAGTGTAAAAAAAATTGTAAAAACGAGGAATAACTCACTGTTAGTAGTACAATAGATTTCATTATTTCAGAATAATGAGAAACAAAATTACTTCAAATATTCAAAATGCTCGCCGTTTACTTGCTGACAATATGCCATCCTATTAACAAATTCTTGAGTCACTCTTTCCAAGACTTCTCCACGTATTAGTTCACATTCATCAATAATTTTTTGTCTCAATTCCTGTGAGTTTGTTGGTCGTCTAACGTAAACACGTGATTTTAGATAACCCCAAAGAAAAAATCTAACGGGCTAAGATCCGGAGAACGAGCAGGCCACTCTATGAATCCTCTACGTCCAATCCATCGATTCGGAAAATTCGCATCCAGAAAATTCCTAACCCGTCTATCATAGTGGGGAGGTGCTCCATCTTGTTGAAACCAAATATTTTGTGGTAATTGCCCATTCTGTTGAAGTGCAGGAATAATTTCGTTATTTAGTAGATCCAAATACTTGTCACCATTCAAGTTTCCGTCGATAAAATATGGGACTATAAGCTTATTTTAGACAATTCCCAGCCAAACATTTAACTTCTGTGGATGCTGGGTATGTGCTTCATGAATCCAATGAAGATTCTCATTTGACCAATACCTTGAGTTGTGGCGATTAACTGTTCCATTTAAACAAAAAGTTGCCTCATCGGAAAAAACTATGCTAGAAGCAAAATTTTCGTCGCCATTACAGATGTTCATTAGCCGTTCGCAAAATTCCAGCCGTCGGTCAAAATCATCGTATGACAATTCTTGAACCAACTGTACCTTATACGGATGATACTTTTCACTTTTTAATATCTTTCCCACAGAAAGTCGACTGATACCATGGTTTAGTGCCAAATTTGTGGTGGAAGTTGAGGTGATTCTTCTAAATCGATTGCAATATTTTGTTCAACAGTTTCGTTCGTTGCAGTCCGCGGTCTTCCAGGTTTCAGCAAATTTTTTACCATCCCAGTAGTATTAAAACGTTGTAATGTTTTAGTTACTGTTGAGCGTTATATAGGATTTCTCTCCGGATGCAAATTATTAAAAATATGACACACTTCTTCATGAGTTCTAACACGATCACCATATATATATATATATATATATATATATATATATATATATATATATATCATTCAATTAGTTGGGTATCTAGGTTAGTTTTGAATATTCTAAAATAACTCCTTTATTATAAACGTTTCGGCGCATCCGCCTTCTTCAGTATAAATAAAATGACATTACAAGTGGTATCTAAAAACAACAAACATCATGATGTTTGTTGTTTTTAGATACCACTTGTAATGTCATTTTATTTATACTGAAGAAGGCGGATGCGCCGAAACGTTTATAATAAAGGAGTTATTTTAGAATATTCAAAACTAACCTAGATACCCAACTAATTGAATGATATACATATACAATACTAGGTAAAAATAGAACATTATACTATATATATATATATTATATATATATATATATATATATATATATATATATATATATATATATATATATATATATATATATATAATTATGTTTTTCGGGAGGAAGACTTCGTTTTTAAAAAAAAAAACTACTTTACTTTATTCAATACAATACAACGTTAATACTTGGTAGAGCTACTAGATCGATTAATTAACTGACTAGAAATTGTCATTCACAGATATTTATAACATTCTCTTATCTTATTCTTCCTGCGTATTGACTGCAGGTGTTCATTGCTTAGTCTGCAAAATACAACATAGTAATATATCGAATCAATGGTAAATAGATAAACAATGTATCTAATTAGTATGGGGCCATATTCTGTAATTCCTCCCCCCTTTGGATAAAGGTATCACCTTGATTAGGTGTAGCTTTACATTTTTTCAAATATTTAAATAAAAAGTATAAAATAATTAAAAACATAAATATTCCTATAATAATAATAAAAGTTGATGGTGCACTTGGATTCCATCTTTGAATTTCTTCTAACTTGACATCTTGAATATCTTCTTCCTGGAAATCTTCTTTCTCCTCTTCTTGGGATTGGTTTCGTGGGATTATCGCCGTCTTGGGTAGAATTATGTATTTTTCTTCATTTTTAATCGAAGTTGGGAATATCTCTTTTTGGAAGTTACTTATGATACATTTCGATTGGATTATCGCCATCGGTGAAGTGAAGTAATATTTGGTTTGCTGAGGACATTTTCATATTATTTATTGAAAGGATGCTTCCATCTTCTAAGGTTTTCAAATTTGATATTGGAATAACATCTTTCCTGGGACAATTTTCTAAATGTGTCTTCAATATCGTGTTCATACATTCTGGAGGTTTTGTTAAGGAGTCTTGATCGCAAGGAAATCTTCTTCGACTGCATGACATTCACTGGTTGACCATTTCAATTCTTCTTGTTGAGTGAGCATATAAGGATTGTTATAAGGAAGGGTTAAGTTCTTCTGAGGGATATAGTAAAACTTGTATAGATTAAAATTTTCTTCATAAACGGTCGGAATTGATATAAGAAACAATAGAACTTTCTCTTTAAACATTACTTTCGTATGACATAACTGATAATAATCTTTTAAATGATTCATTGGAATAATAGTGTCATTTTTAATTAATTCTGCGAATTTTGTATATGGCAAAATAGATTCATGTAGAATATGTAATCTAGCAAAGCTCACTGCTGTTTGGATTTCATTTAGTATACTTTTAATATCCTTAATTTTAAATGTGAGAAGATGCATGTGTTCAATGTGTCTCAATTGCGGTATTGTTCGTAATAATTTATAATTATCTGCAAATCGTCGAAATTTATCAATATACTTATTTTTCAAATCATTAATTACAGTAGCAATCTGTCTTTGATTCCTCATAAGTGTGTCCTCGTTTCTTGATATACTTTCAAAATAATTTTTATAAAGTTCTTCGTCGTCTGAATCTAAGGTTCCAAATAAAATCTTTGAAATTTTTCCTCCAATATTAATAAGTCTTCTTTTAACTCGTATTTTTTCATTAAGAAGTTCTTCTAAAGTTTTAATATTAATTGTATTCGAATGTTGTAAATATTCATGATGGGGCGTTTGTGTAAATCCCAATAATTCTTTATTTTTCAAAATATCAATTTCTTTCTGATACTTTAAAATAAGATCTGTTTCAAATCAATATGTTCATAATCAATTGTTTTATAAGGGAGTAATATTTTTTTTTGATAAATGTGTTTATTTTTCATATCTTGAATTCTATGTCTATCTATCTAGCAAGCATTAAAATTTTGTAAACTAGATCTAATTTTCTAACAACAGGGTTTTCAATGTACATAAGGTTTGTATTTAAAAGGAAGGAACATTCTTCTCTCTGCGGAACGTTTTCCGTTCAATCCGTCTGAATATCTAAGTTAAAATCATTTAGTAAATTTTCATTAATTTCATCATAAACAATATCATCAATTTCATTATAATTTATATTATTACCTCGATTTAATAATTCTCGACATCTCTCTAGTTTTTCATTTATAACTTTATTATTAATTGATATTGAATCATCCTCAATAGGGATCATATCGTTTCTTTCACTGATATTGAATTCATAATTAATCTCATCATATAAACTATTTCCTACTTTCGGTAATCGTATATTATTCAATTCTTTCGTAGCGTGATTAATAGAAATCACAGTTTCTTCAATACAGTTCATCTCAATATATTCTGCTTCATTACGTGAATTATCTTCTATTCCATTGAAATCTATAAATTCTTCATTCACTTCAGTATGCAGTGGCGATAAATAATAAATAATTATTTTCACTTTGCATCTTGCAAAAATATACTTTATCATATTCAAAATAATAGGCCATTTTAATTCATCTAATCCGCACGCCATACGCGGTAAAGCTAAATGAGTTTCATTTCTTGACTCCATAAGTTTTTTCAAATATAAAAGGGAATCAAATACATTTTCGTATGTAGGTTTATCGTAATAGGATTTCTTGGTTATCAAATAGTAAATAACACGGCTTTTATTTCGAGCAACGGCTACTTCTCCTACTTTTTTATTTTGCGATTTTAATTCATCTATATTTCCAAATTTTCTATTAAAATCTCGGGCAATGCCTCTACCCATATGAAAATCTTCTGATACGCAATGGGCTAACGAATATTTATTAGGGGCTTTGAATAAATTACCTTGTTTTTCTTCAATATTATGACAATTGGGAATATTATTTGTTTCATATAGTTTCGTAAAGTTTTCATACGTAATGTCATTAGAATATGCGAAGTCTTTATTTATAATCGTATTTTCATCATTCAACCTATCAGATTCTGATTTTACTTGCTTATTCTTAATATCTGCTTTATTCATCCTAAAATAGGATTTCTGTGAACTTGGTTTTTCTTATTCATAACGTTTATTGATTTTTTCAAATTTGAAATTTCCTTTTCCATTTCATAACTTGCTTTAGAGTTCAATTCAATCATTTTTTCGAGTTCTTTATTAGATATCTCGATCATGAAAAGTTTAGATTTCAATTGTTCATTTTCAGTTTTCAAATCTTCATTTGCTTTATCGATTTTATCAATTTCCTGCAAATTACTTGCAAAGTTTTTGAAAAGCTCATATTTTTCCCGTTCAAGTTGTGATACTTTCTGAATTAAACAATTATTTTCAATCGAAGTTTTTCCATATTTGAATGGAATTCTACAATATTTATTCATCAATACTTGGTTTTTAAAATCGAATGTCAAACCGTATTTATTAAGAAAATCGGCTCCTATAATGCCATCGTCATTATTATGAAATTTATAAAGTACAAAAGGGTGACTATCATTCATACGAAATTTCTGAAAATAAAGGAAGTAATACTTTTTCATTTGAAGTATCCTGCTTCATACATGCAGTTAATGTTGTTTCTTCTTGAAAAATATTATCATAGAAATGATTATAAGCAAATTTTGGATCTATCAAACATACTGAACAGCCACTATCTATTAAAAGTTTACATTTTGGATATTCAAATTCAATAAAGGGTAATTGATTAGAATGATTAATATTATAATTTAAGTCAATTCGTCTTCTTGGGTAACTTCGCGAAAATTTCGACTATCATTGTCGTAGTTTTTTGATGTTGAAGGTTTACAATAATCAAATTGATTTTCATTTCTCTGTTTCCTCGTATCTAAATGCGTTAATTCTTCAAAATAAAAGTTGGGATTATTATGTTGATTTCTGTTCTGATAATTATTATTATAAAAGTTACGTTGAGGATTTGGATTATATTGCGTAGAGTAATTTGAACGTTTCTTGGGATAATTTCTTGTCTGAATCGACATTTTCTCTGGAGGGGTAGTAATTCTTTGATTGGGATTTGGTTTAAAAAACATTACTTGAATGATTCGGTTTAAAATTATTATTATGATTTCGATATTGGTAATTAGTATTTCTCTGAGTAAATGGAATTGGCTGCGAAGGAAATCTAGGTACTTCGCCGTAATTATTAAATGCGTGATTTGATCTATTTTGTGAAGTATAATTATAATTTCTTGGGACATGTTTTGACTGATTCTGAGCGAAATTTTTATTTTTCTACTCCTATCAAGTAATTCGTATTGGGCTAGATTGCACATATAGTCTTTCGTTGCATTTACTGTGTCATCAAAAGAAAATTCATTATTTGTTATTAAATATGTTCTTAGCTCCATGGTGCGTTTGAAATTAGAACAGTTTTACAAATTTTTAAAATATTATTCTTATAAATTGTTTTTTTCTGGATCTGGCATTCTATCTGCATCTATCCTATAATTTATTCTTATTTTCAAAGAAATTATTCGGTCTATAAATAATATTATATCCTCATTGGGCTTTTTGTTTAAGAATTGCAATTGGTGTATCAAAACGTCTAAGTTAATTTGATCACCAAATTTAGTGTATAAGAAATGCTTGAGACCATCCCAATTATTCGGAATGTCAGACGTTGCTACTTCTGCTAGGGCTCTATCTATTAATTTCGATTTGACCACTGCGAAGCAATAATTTTTCACCATAATATTTTCGTTTACGAACATCGCCAGATAATCATCAACACTTTTTATGAACGAATGCAACTCGTTCTCAACACCAGAAAATTTAGGTAACAGCATACCAAACTTTTCAGCTAGCGACAAATCTACTGCCATTTTGTTTGTTTTATTCTTACGATCTCTAAATTGTTTAATCGACGTAATATTGAATAATTTTAATATTTCACTTATTTGATCAATTATATCAGTTATATCAATTATTATGTAATTATATCAATTATATCAATTATTATTTCAATCAAGTTGTCGTTTTTTTCTTAAGAACCTAGGAAAAACTATTATAATCGGTTTTTGAAATAAGAAACCTAGGGAAAACTTTATAAATCGGTTTTTGGAAGAAACCTAGAAAAAACTTTATAAATCGGTTTTTGGAAGAAACCTAGAGAAAACTTTATACAAGTTTTACGCTCAAAACTTGGGGAAAAGGTTGACTAATTTTGGGCCAGATTAGGTAAACTGGGAGTAATTAAAGGATTGCTCACCACGTTGTCTTGTTGAAATGAAACCGTCACGGGGCGCTACTCGGGTGATCGGGCTCCTGTCTTCTTCACCTAGTTCTTCTTGTGCTCAACGGTTGAAACCGACGGTGTTGTAGACTGGATGGACCTCTTTTTTTTCAGGAACTCACAGAATTTAACAAAACCGGCACAATCCCAGACCTCGTCGACAATTATGTTTTTCGTTCACTTTTAAGAAGACCGGCAGTATCCCATCCTCGTCGCCAATTATGTTTTTCGGGAGGAAGACTTCGTTTTTACAAAAAAACTACTTTACTTTATTCAATACAATACAACGTTAATACTTGGTAGAGCTACTAGATCGATTAATTAACTGACTAGAAATTGTCATTCACAGATATTTATAACATTCTCTTATCTTATTCTTCCTGCGTATTGACTGCAGGTGTTCATTGCTTAGTCTGCAAAATACAACATAGTAATATATCGAATCAATGGTAAATAGATAAACAATGTATCTAATTAGTATGGGGCCATATTCTGTAATTATATATATATATATATATATATATATATATATATATATATTCTTTTGAATAAGAGAGCTAAAATAATACAATAAATGTTGAAACAAAAAGAACCGATCATCATTAAAATTTCCATTCTAAATTGTTCAATTTATTTCCGTCAATTAGAATTTGACACTTGAAGAACAAAAGACGTACTAAACAGTACTTGTTTATTTATTACTATGCATACAAACAACATCAAATAGTTTATCTAAATAGTTTTTTGCTGTAATGCAAAAATCTCAAAGTAGGTTGGTTAAAGTGCTATATTCCCCTTTTTACAATTTTTTTACGCTAAACTCAGTATGTATGAATTCAAAATAACAAGCTCTTTCAAAATCTGTAAAAATATATAGGGTGTCCCATTTGAATTAAAGAAGTTGATGGCATTTCAGTTAAACCAGAAGTATATTATTATCAAAAAAATGTACATCAGATGCGTTTTGTTCCATTGCAGTCACCTGCAAATTTCCATAAATATCGTTCTTTTCGTTTAAAAGATATTTACTTGGTTCCATACTTTATCCCAACCCTGTATAGATGAAAAATTCAAAACTGAAAAAGTTTTCAAGGGTTATAACTCCGCAAGGGTGGAGAATTCGAAAAAGATGAATATAACAAACTAGGTTTCTTGTTGGAGAAGGAATCACCTGCTGAAATCTTTCAGTGTTGTTGTTTAAGACCCTGTATGTCTATGGAGTACAACTCCAGCTGGGACTCCAACTTGCGTTGAAATATTCAAAATCTCTATAAGATTTCAAGGCCGCATCCAGTAATAATCAAACATACAAGAAAAAATTTGGGTACCTTTTATTGAATCGTGTTCGTCTGCATACCCACGTTTCAACTTCCATAAAAGTGGTCGGTGTTCCTACACTTCTTCAGCAGATCAAAGATACCGATCGTAGACCAATAAAGATATTAAACGTTATTGCGGCAGATACCTGTTCTCGACTTCTTACGCGGGTAACATTTGGACCGGAGTCTAATAAAACTACGCCGGTGTCGTTTATTGTCTTATCTGCGAGTTCAATAAATCAGTTTTTTCGATATTCCAATTTCAGGAATAAAATTTATTGACATTCATTGGCAAAATGGGACAATGATTTCTCTGTTCGAGTTACTATAAAAATGTACAGGTGTCCGGAAAGAAATTCGGAAACGTTCATTGTCATGTGTGATTTCTGTCTGAACATTGGGTTTGAATAATGTTTCTTATATACAGGCTGTTGCATATCGGCGGTGATCTGACAATACTTGCTACGTGCACTGACATCTGTTTTGATTTATCTTAATATATAAAACTGGGTAGGCCATTTTGTTGGTGACACCATTCATAACTCAAAATTGGATGGACTGTTTGTTATGAAGCATTTTTTTTTACGACGGGGTTAACATAAAATACATTGAAATTCTGAAAAATTGGATGAAATGGAAATAGCGATACCCAGTAGGTATCGCTACGGTTAAAAGCGTTTGCGTGGAAGTATTATATTCGATATCAATTCGGTATAATATATTTTCTAATAATATTAACGCATCTGAGTCCATGTGTCATAACACCTATCTTTCTTCCGAACACTACGAAATGTTTTGAACAAATCTCCATTCTACTATTATACAGGGTGTCCCGTAAAGACCACGTCAAACGAAAACGGAATGTAGATGAGAATGTGCTCTACCAGATGTGAAAAAATTTTTCATATGAAAGTCTCACAGTTTTCGAGGTATTTGATGTTTTATGAAAATGTTGAATTTTTACACTTAAAATGCTTTCTCTCTTGCGGAAGCTACAATTGAATACTTTTTGAATCAGTTTTTTCCGTGAATATTGTTGAGTGATTACTTCAATTTATGCAATGAAAAATAACACAAAATATTATACAGGTATTCTGAAAAAAAAATTTTAAATTCATGTTTTGAAAGAAGTGTTTTTTGTACTGAATTCTATCTGACGTGGTGTAAAAAAAAGACACTAGACCTTTTCTGCATATTACATTGAAAATTTGCCCATTTCGTGAGGATTTCCGAAAAGGTAGAATACAGGTGATAACCTTCTTCAGAAAAAAAGATATTTGAATATTTATCGAAAATGGAGCATTCCTGTGAAAAACTGATTTTTTCACATTTTCCAAAAATACTTTCATTTTGCACTTCCTGATGAAAATAATAAATCAACAAATCAATAAAATGTTATTAAGATGCCAATTCACTGAATAAGTTTTTTTATTCCTTTTTCTTTGCCTAAAGAACTCTCGAACATTGATATGATGTGATGCGATTTAATGATTCAAACTTAAGGTACTTAAGGTATCTATGGAAACGTTCATTTTTATCTAGTGCACCTTATTTATGGAAAAGTACGTCTTAATGCTAGAGCAGCATCGAGGCTTTATTCAGAGCGGTACCCCAATCTCCGACATCCCAATTACGAAGTTTTCATCCGGACCCGTAATGCAATTGTCGAAGGAAGAGTTCCTTGGAGTCGTAAAAGTAGTGGGCGGCCTTCGATCGTGGAGGATGATACCATTTTGAATGAAGTCGAAAATAATCCTTCAGTATCAACCAGAACGATAGAGCTCATGACAGGCATTTCAAAAACAAGAACCCATAGAATCCTGAGGAAACACCAATATCACCCCTACCATATTCAGAGAGTTCAACAACTACTACCAGAGACTATCAAGCCCGAGTAGAATTTTGTCAAAAAATGTTGCTGAAACATACAGAAAATCCCAATTTTTTCAATAATATCCTTTGGACTGATGAGTCTTCCTGTACTCAAAGCGGGTACATCAATCTGCATAATCTTCATAGTTGGAACATCGAGAATCCGCACAATATAAGGCAAGATAGATCCCAATATCGATTTACGGTGAATTTATGGACTGCCATATACGATGGAAAAATATTCGGTCTGACAGAATTGCCGCAATCATTAAACGGCACCAACTATTTGAATTTTCTAAGGAACAGTGTACCCTTACTCTTAACCCTTTCCAGCCCAGTGATGCCATTTGGCATCATCAGAAATAAGTGCTTTTTCTAATCCCTAGATGTTACTGAAAACCTTCTTGTTGATATTTCTTATTCCTAGAAAGGGCATTAGTTGTATGGACATCAGAAGTTTCTAGTATAGAGTTCTGTATTTATGTTTATGCACATTTGCAAGTTTGCATTTCCTACTGCTGACATTTGAATGAAATATTCATAATAATAATATCATATTCGTAGAAATAATATTGTATTTGTAGAAATATTTTTTTTATCAATTCAGGTTAAAATGACGTGTGTTGGGTTGATGAAAAAAGAAGAAAAGCATCTACTTCTAATTCTGGAAGGAGATATTTCAGACATTCAGTTAGAAAACTCTGATGAAGATGCAGAGGTTGATGTAGAAGACAAAGAAGACATTTCTCCTCAAGAAGAAAGTCAAATACAGATAGGAGAAGCTGCTGGTTGTATTGATTGTGAAGTGGGAGGGAATGTTGGGGACTCAGAAGATTATAGTTCGTGGGATGATATTCCACTTGCCCGATTACCTAATCTGCTGAAAAAAAAAGGATCCAACTTATCGATGGCGAAGGAAAGATATGCGACAGCTAGATACAATCAGCAATAATTCTTTTTCTAAACCCCATTTCTACTGAAATGACTCCTCTACAATTCTTCTTCATGTGCCATGTCAGTTTTCTCCGACGTTGGCGATCACCATTGAGAAGGCTTCTCGATCATGAGCTAAATGCAAAAGTTGTCCTGCATTTCTTATTCCGGTCCACTCTCGAATATTTTCGAGTCAGGAGGCTTGCCTTCTCCCAACACCCCTTCGTCCCTCTATTTTCCCGCTGATTATCATTTGTAAAATGATATAATAGCAAATACTGCTTATCGAACAAACCTTTATTCTGTTCAACAAACTCAAACATCTGTGAACACAACAGAAAAGAAATGGTAATTCACATTCAGAGTAGAATTATCAAAATGCCAAGTTACCGAATGTATTGGGCGGAAGGTACAAGAAACCTTCAATCGCAGATGTGATGTCGCGTAATAGATTCGATAATTTCAGAAATATGATTTATTTTAATGATAATTCCTAAATTAAGCCTAGGGATAGTACAGATTATGACAAATTGTTCGAAATTAGGCCGGTGATAGATGGGACAAGGTCTAACTTGGTGAAGCTGGAACCAGAAGATTTCAATTCAATTGAAAAAATTATGATCCCCTTCAATGGGTGATCATCTTTGAAACAATTCATGAAAAATAAACTTCATAAATGGGAAATTTTTGCCAGAGCAGGCAAAATGAAAATGTATTTTTTTTTGTCAAATGAATGTTTATACTGTTGGAATATGACAAAATTTCTTCGATGTTTGTGTACTCCCAATGATGCCATATGGCATCACGAGTCCTGCAAGGATCAGGACACTTCTTAACATAAATTACTCATATTTTTGTGTTTTTGGAGCTTATCTGAACTTATTTCGGTGGGTAATTATTTTTTTTTTCTTAAATTGATAATTCGGGCTGGAAAGGGTTAAAAGATATACCACTGGAAATGCGATGTAATCTATGGTTTCAACACGACAGGTGCCAAGAACACTACAGTCGTCATGTTAGGGAATATTTAAACCAAACATATCCTCACCGGTGGATCGGAAGGGGCGGTGGAATTTTGTGGCCTCCACATTCACCAGACTTAAATCCTTTGGATTTTTTTTTACTGGGGTTTTTTAAAAAATGAAATTTATTCGAATCCCATAAGAGATGAAGCACAACTAAAGTACCGGATTCGTATTTCAGCAGCCAAAATAGAGGGGAGAAGTTTGTATGGTTTGAAAAGGTCATTTCTCAATAGATGCAGGGCATGTATTAGCGAAGGAGGTGGTCATTTTGAGCACTTGCTCTAATACGAATCCTGAATTTTTATTATTGATATTTTTATAAAGTTTCTTCACAATACATTTATTGATATTGAAGGTTCTGTGCGTTATTACATTATATCATTGCAATTAATGAATAATTTCACTTTATGAGTATTTTAAGGGCAAACTGACATTTTTCAAGAGAATTATTCAATATGTTACACCAGAATTTGCAAAATGAAAGGACTTGTGGAAAAGTTCACAAAATCAGTTTTTCATAGAAATGCTCCATTTCCGATAAACATTCAAATATCTTTTTTCGTGAAGAAGGTTATCACCTGTATTTTACTTTTTCGGAATCCTCACAAAATGGCCAACTTTACAAGGTAATATCCAGAAAAGGTCTAGTGTCTTTTTTATATACCACGTCAGATAGAATTCAGTACAAAAAAAACACTTCCTTCAGAACATGAATTTTACTTTTTTTTCAGAATCCCTGTATAATATTTTCTGCTATTTTTCATTGAATGAATCGAAGTAATCATTCAACAATATTTACAGAAAAAAACTGATTCGAAAAGTATTTAATTGTAGCTTCCACAAGAGAGGAAGCATCTTAAATGAAAAAATTCAACATTTTCATAAAACATCAAATATCTCGAAAACTGTGAGACTTTCATATGAAAGATTTTTGCACATCAGGTAGAGCACATTCTCATCTACATTCCGTTTTCGTTTGACGTGGTCTTTACGGGACACCCTGTATATCTGAACAAGCACTGTGTATTTTGAGATGCCTAAACGGATGTTTTGGGGGCGCATTGATTCTTTTGTCTGGTGACTTTCGACCGACAACCATTACCGGTAATTCCAAAATCGACGGCTGCCGATGAAATAAATGCTTGCCTAAAATCATCAACTTCAAATTTGGTTAGGTAATAAATCTCTCAATTCAGTTGATTGCGGTTGGCAGTGGCGTAACAAGACCTAAATTATATGTGGGCGAGATAAAATTTGCGAGGCCTCTTCATGAAAAAAGGTTTTCATAATATACTAATTTTTTAACATTTAATAAAATATATGTAACGAATTATGAAGTAAAAATCAGATAAAAATTGTCGGCTTCTAGCCTCCCTTAACTGCTTAATTATAATCATAGTCCAGCTGGGATGTTGAATCTGTTTCGATAGAGAGGGTTGCCAAAGCACAAAGTCTTTCCTGATTGTACATTTGTACAATTGCTTGATTTTGGCAGTTTCTGGTACTAGACAGGTAGAAACGTTGAAAAGAGTCTTGGGCTCGAATTTCGTGAGTGGAAACCGCTTCACCATATTTTTATTTAATTCGAAGATATACCGAAATTTTGATATTTTATCGATTTCGAAGATGTATCATAACAAAGACTCTTTTTTGAATTTTTCCTCTCTATTTTTTTATGATATGAAATGAAAAAAATGCGGTCGTTTTTAAAAGGAAAGCGTTTTTTTCCACCCTTAGTAGATGAGACCAAAAAATGAATGAAGTGTATTATTTCCTGTGAAAATAGTCTATAAAAATTTCAATCGTTGTCACATATTGTTGTTAAAAAAAATGTTATGGCACACTTTCGAAATCGATCGAATTTCAAAATTCAGTTATATCCTACAAAAATTAAGATATCATGAAACGGTTTCCCGTTTGTCAAAATGGGACAGAACAATTTCAAATGGTTATCACAATCAAATTGGAATTTACCAAATTCATATTGACACTAAACTATTCCATATTGAAAAAAGTCATTTTATTCCATATTTCTAGAGAATTATTCTGAAGTAACTGAGAATAGAAATGAGAAAGAAATGGAGAGGTGTAAAGAATTTATGAAAGATTTCTTCTAAAAATTCCTGAATCAATAGTCTGCAATCTTCTGAATTTTATTTAAGGTTTTCTCTGGATCGAAAATCAATCAGAAAAAAATTTAAATACTTAGTAGAAGAAAGACCACTGTGTAAAATTTGTGCACAAATTGGTCAAATGCCAAATCCATTCAAAAACTTGCAACCTCACAATTGAAAAAGAAATTATATTTCGAACTTTCAAAAATTGTAGTGAATTTTCACATGGAAGTCTTCAGAATCAAGGCAATTCTCTATGAAAAAAAGACATGTCATTTCCCAATATGCGATTATTCAGTCCCATTTTGAATGTGTTTATTCCCAATTCGATTGTGTTTATCAATTTGAAGTTGCTTATTCCCAATTTGAAATGGTTTAATACCAATTTGAATGTGATTAGTCTCAATTTGAAGTTGGAAAGGTATAGACCAGATGTACCAAAAACAGTCAAAATCAAGCAATTTAAGATACCTTGTACCTTGTACAGGTTCATCGCTGCTTTCATAGTCAAAAAAAATTCTTTCTGCTTTAGGGCGGTGGAGATATTAGGTTCGTGTGAATTTCTGCAAATATATTGCGTTATATAACGTTGATAAGTAAGCTGAGAGGTACAAAATAGAAATCGTCATCAACAAAGGAAAAAGTCTTCATATAGATTCATATGTAGATAAAATGATTTTAGAGGAAAAGGGGATCATTTGACAGCGAGGCCCTTGAGGGCGCGAGGCCGTGGGCGGTAGCCCACGTCGCCCACACTCAGTTACGCCACTGGCGGTTATTACCAATAGATATTTGCGGCCCACAAAACTGCAAAAAAACACTAAGTCTTTTTTGTAACACTACATGTGGCAAATGTACCGGTGTTAACTGTCAAAACAGTTATCCAATCTTTGGCAAAGATATCCGCTCATATCCGAAATTTTTCAAAATTGAAGCATCTTGATAGAATTCGGAGGTAATGCCTAATTTTCGCCATCATTAACTGGACTAATTGTACAGGACCATTTTATCTCCACTTTCAAGGTATTATGCCATTATAGTTTATTATAATATTAAAATTGCTCTTTTATTAATCAGCTAGTTTCAAATGTATGAAATTTCTACACGGTTATTAAATAATGATCAAAATATGAAACCATCAAAATTTATTTTCCTGTTACATCGTGCGCAACTACTGTTAGATGTTCAACTTTGCTCCGGCGGTTTTTTCCGAAATTCGAGGCTTTATTGTGGAGAAACTGGTTATGTATTTTTAATTAAAAGTATTGGCCACTACTTTCTCTCATCTTTCGAGCAGCATACGAATCCCGCGTTGAAAAAACTGGTCACCTTTCGAATCAATCCACGAATCGATCCAATTTTTTACCTCTTCATGAGACCAGAAGTGCTGGTCAGCACTCTGATCGAAACAAGTGATAGAATAGCGATAGTGATAGCGGGTTGAGTATTCCGAACGGCGAAAGCAAAGTTGTACAGGGTGGCCAAAATAACTCTACTTATTCAATGGGCAGTAGTTGGGGGAGTTAGATGATAGGGGGCGCTATATTTTGAGATGATTATTTAATGAATTCAATTCAAATTGGACGCTGAATGCGACTCTTCAAAATCCAATGTTGTATAAGTTGTAGATTAGAGTAAACAAATATGAGACTTTATCACGACAAATATAATAATAGAAGAGTTGAATGAAGCGCCCTCTATCAGCCAACTCCCCCGATTACACTTCATTGAATAACTAGAGATTTATAAACAAGGGTAATAGCCATTGAAATGAATCACTAGAGAATTCCGGTTTTCTGAGCTTGAAAGGTATTTGCTCACCATATATTTTAGAAATTTTCATTGAAAATACCCTTCGCGAAACTAATGAAGGAACAGAAAAAAATTTTTTTAAAACAGTCTGTATTTCAGTGACAAATGGTCGTATAGAAAACAAAAAACCAACTTCTGAAGCTTGAATAAGTTTCTAAAATCATTGGTTAACAATTTTTCAGAGTACCGGTTGACATTCAATCATCGGATAAAGCACGAAGAAAAAATTATGAAAATTGTTCGAATTTTTATTTTTTGGTCTGTTTTTTTTTTCTAGCTAGACCGATGCAAATGTCGCATAACTTGTTCATTCAGCTCAAATTTGCTTTTTACGTCTCTCGAGATATTCAGTTTTGAATGCAAAACGGTCGTTCTTCACTCAATAGCCGATATCTCTGTAAATACTCGTCGCCTAGCGAGGCGAAAAGCGATTTCTTTTTCTACAGAAAATCGATCGGTTTTCTTGGAACGATTGATTGAACATTCAAAAAAATTGAGACAACAAGGTTTTTATCCTTGAACTTGACCTAATCTTTTCAAATCGGTTTTTTTTTACCGAATGAGTCGAAAGGTTTTCAAAAAAACTATCAGGTGTCAAAAAACGGAAAAATTTCTGTCCCTCAGAATTTTGCTCAACGAGTACCGGCAACTTGGAAGTTAGGGGTATCATTTTAAATTCATTCCAGTATTTTTTCTTAGAAAAAATGAATGTTTTTATGTACCCAAGGTCCATAGCTCCAGTGGAGGTGAGAGTCAGAAATGGTCTCTTGTATTTTTTTCAATTAAAAATTTTTTTATTCTTATTTAACTTTAACCATAAAATTTAACGAAATTTTTTGAATGTTCCTTTTTTTCCAAATTTCGGGATTTTTTTGAAAATAATTTTTTTTATGATTTATTCATACAAAATCTGAGGGAAAAATGAACAAGCACTGTAAGTTTTGATTGATTAAGCAAAATGGGTCAAGTTTAAGGAATGAAAACCTTGTTCCCTTAATTTGTTCAAAATTTCAATCAATCGGTTCAAGAGAACTGCTGAACAGATCGATCTATTGATTTAGGAGGGACTTCAGGGAACATCAGGCTGTAAAATTTTTTCATAACCTAAACTTTTCCGCCAATATTGACGATGATATAGTCCATTAAACAAAAATGGTAAAATGCCATTTTTCTGCTCCTTTTCCACTTTTATGTGACAGGTGAAAAAAAATGCTTTTCAATTGAACAAAACAGATTTTTGCAGAAAGATTTCTGTACTCACTAGGTGATCAGAAGTTTCGGAGATATTAGCAGTTGAGTGAAAAAGGATCATTTTGCATTCGAAATAGGATATCTCGAAGACAAATGGTTATTTCTGAAAGTGATGAAAATCGAATTAGAGCTGAATATAAAGGTTATGGTTATACCATGCGCGTAGAAAAAACATTGGAAAATTTGATAGGTATTGGACTGAGATACCCGAAAATTGTGAATCAATAAATTCAGAAACCAAAGTTTTCAAGCTTCAAAACTCAGTTCTTTTATTTCCTATAAGTCCATTAGGTATTCGCTGAGATACAGCTTGTGGAAATCAATAAAAAATTTTGAATATTTTTCTGTTCCTTTGTTTATTGTTTATTGTTTTTTCTTTCATGTTACATAAATAACTACACGAAAAAATAAAAATCTAACCATCATAATAAATACATGGTACGTCAAGAAACGGTAATGTTAACAAGTAATCTCTAAAGAGATTTTACATTAAAGAAGTATACAACAGTTCACAATGTATAACAAATACTCAAACAAACATAGTCTTTACCAACTCAACAAAAATTTTGACAACTCAGGTACTCTTCAACGGTATAAAATGTTTCCTTCTAGAGGAGAGACTTAACCTGTTTGCAAAAAGGCCCCAGCTTCAATTTTCACTCTCTCTGGCAGTTTGTTGTAGAGCTTGAGGCAAATATGATTTGGACCTTGTTGATTTTTTTCAAGCGGTTCTTTGGAATTATGTAATTGTCTTTTCCTCTGGTCCCATAGTTGTGGTATGAAGAGTTTGTTTTGAACTTCTCGGGATTTTCGTGAACATACTTCACACAAACAAAGATGAATAAAGAGATCACCCTTCTGCTTCTGGAGAATGACCCCAAAGGATTATCCCATATGATGCTACACTGTGGAACGAGCTGAAATAGGTGGGTTTTGCTGTCTTTATATTGGTAAGTTGTTTTATCCTTCGAATCATGAATATAGAGGTTGACAATTTCTTGCAGAGATGATCCACGTGCTCGCTCCAGCTCAGTGAAGACTGAAATACAACTCCCAGGTAAGTTAATGATGTTTCTTTGTTGTCCTTATTAGTGAATACTATACTATGCGTCTTATCTTTATTCAAAATCATTCCGTTTGTTTCAAACCAATCACCAGACTGTCTTACAGCTTTTTCGAATTGATCTTGTAGATACTCTCTTTTAACTGCTCTACACTGGTCCCAGAATGGAACCCTGCGGCAGTCCCATGGATATTTTCTGTGATTTCGAAATATGACCATTCATCTCGATCACCTGCCATCTATCTGTCAAATAGGTCTTCAGCAGCTGGAAAGGTTCACCTCTTACTCCATAGTGGTATTTATTTTTTTATTTAATTATTGTTACCCGAAGTTTATTTAAATTGACAATTTTTGAAATTATTGTATGAAATTTTTATGTTCATCACATTGTGTAGGTACCCTTTTTTTTCAGGTTTTCGTTTCTCATGGGGGGCGGTTATTACCCCCTCTACACTCCCCCCCCCCCGTAAATCCGCCCTTGTCCAGGAACTACAACTTTTTTACCCAACGAGATAAAGAAAATTGAATGGCACATTACGGTCGTCTTTCTCAGAAAAACTACTAATGCCATCAACTTCATTCCTCTATCTTTTTTTTGTCGAGTTATAGGCACTTATACAGGCACTTCTTCATAGTAATCCAGTGGCGTAGAATGTTCTTTGATAAGAGGCTGCCTTTCTGGGCTATAACATAAAGTTGTGTTTTTTCTAATGGAAACAATGGTCAATTATGACTCAGAAAAAAGCATCACTCTTTTGCGTTTCAAAAATATATATAACACATAAGACGGAGTGGGCCACGTCACGAAAACAGTTCAACCCCTATTTTTCTGAGTATGCTCCAGAAAATGCATCGACAGGTTAATCTTTTGACACTAAATATGAATTATTGAGTATATTCATGAATGGAATTGCAGAACCTGACAGGGACGGGCCCAAATGGGGGATGGGGGTGGATGATCCCCCCCAATATTGAACGAAGTTGGCAAATTTTCAAGGCAGTCGGAGGATTTTTAAAGGAGTTGGAAAAGATTTCATCAACACAGAAGAAAGAATTTCAATTTCAAAGCAGCTGGAAAAATTTCAAATCAGTTGAGAAAATCCAAAGCAGTTGGAAAAAGTTCAAAGCAGTTGGTGAAACTTCAAAGAAGTTGAAATAGTTCCGAAAGAATTATAGAATTCGAAGGAATATGAATTAGAAAAAAACAAGTTTGCAATCAGTATTTTTCAGTTACGTCGAATGGACAGTGTCATGAAAAAAACCATCTGGTATCATAAATTCAAGCTATTTCTATTGGAGAAGCAGAATCATCATTAGGTACGCTCTTCGTACATTGTGTCATAGTTTTGTGACTAAACAATTATACAATATGTGTAAATAAATTTGAAGTTTCAGTTATGTGGTCTGTGGTGACTCATGAAGAATAAAAAAAAAAAAAAATCATGAACAGAAAATGCACCAAAGTGGGAAAGAAAATTATAGTGTGACCATAGACTATAGAATATCGAAAGGGGAATTTATTTGTATTTTGTAAATTTTCATCACAAAATCTCATTCAAACTGTATTTTTTGCAATTTGAGTCAATATATCTCATGTGGAGCAGTTTATTTTCAACCAGGGCATTTTCTTCATGCAGAAATCAGATTAAATTTATAATTTCAGGAAATGAAAATTCAACAATCATTACTTATGAACATTAATATTAATCATAATCATGCAACTTGAATTGCTAAAATGAATGCCTCACGACGTTAGGGAACTGCGCAACGAATCAATAGAATCCCCAGTTCCATCACAACAAGTAGAAACATGAAGTACCATATTGGAAGATGATGACGCTACAGAATCTGCTAATAATACATGAATTGTTAGAGGTGAGGAATTTTTTCTGCAAAGGCATGAAATGATCAACAAAGCCCTCGGCTACCATCGTTGGCTTCCATCCACCATGTTATAAATTATTTTCATTTAATTCTTTATTCAAACACTGAAAGGCAGAAATTCCTCTACATAAATTTCCAGTAGCTTAAACTTCTGGTAGCTCAATGCAGCTGCAACTCATAAAAAACTACCAGACATTTAATCTCCTAGGAAGGGAATCATAGATGCAAAATAACGGATCGTCCAAGGTTAAACAAACTGACAGATCTGGAGTATAAATAATCGAACAGATTGAAGAATTCAGCGCCGACATTCTCCACACTGGTTTTCCTTTTCAATGCTGTAGACCATTACAGTTTGTAATATTAAGTTACTGTCTTGTCAGTTATAATTACTGCACAAATTTTCAAAGTAAAAGTGAAGTTTTTGAGAACTTGGATTTCTGAAAGTGGTTTGAAGTTTTTTAAATTATTAATGTATTAGTTAATTATTAATGGGTTACAGTCCACTGTGGTTTAAAAGTCTATTGTGCTTTCCATTTAATTTTGAATGTATATTTGTTTTGTTAATTTTTTTATTTTGAAACTTGAAAATACGAACTTGAATGCTCCGCACCTATGAAAAAAAAAATCTTGAAAGACATCAGTGTGATCTAAGAGGACATGTTATCGGTCGATGGGCTCAGATAAACAGATTCTTCACAAAACGACTCGCAATTCTTAATCTGTAATGAAAAAGGATAGAAGCAGAAATGAAACCAGTTATTTAGAATATATCGAATTATTTTGAAATTAACCACTCATTTCAGAAATGCATTTGTTGATTTATGTATAGCCTCGAAACCATCTTGAAATTTATACATGGGACAACTATTTATAACATATTCTATAGTCTCCTCATTTCCCCACACTCACAACTAGGGCTCTCTCAACCGAATTCCATCGGAAGAGCATGCTATTGCATCGTCCATGGCCTGTTCTAATGCGATTAATGCGATTTAGAACAGACCATATTCTCCTGGGAAAGTCAAAACCAGGAACTCTGATAGAAGGATCCGAAATAAGATCTTTATTGGAGAAATTGGATACATTCCATTCAGATTGCCCAATTTCTTTATCGCTTCTTTTTATATCAATAAGAAAATTTGACCAAAAAGGTTTACGCGACTTCAATCTGGGGACCATATTATTTGGAATATAGCTGAGTATGGGACTGAATTTGGAAAGGAGGTAGGTGTAGACTTGATAGTACCAGTAATAATTTTCATAGAAAAATTTAGTTGGGCATCAATTTTTTTCACATGAGCGCTGTTCAACCAAACAGTGCAACAATATTCAGCAGCAGATAAAACCAAATCTAGCGCTGCCGTACGAAGTTTTGTTGCATAAGCTCCCCATGAAGAACCACCTAGTTTCTGAAGAATATTGTTTCGGGTTATAAGCTTCAAACGTAGATCATCTAAATGGGCTTGAAATTCAGAGAAGAGTCACGTTTCATTCCCAGGTATCTAGGATTGAAATTATGTTATGAGGGAGAAAAACCTAAAGTTACACTCAATTTTTTATTTTTCTGATGATTATTCAAATGAAATTACGAACCTCGGTTTTATTTTCATTCAGGCACAAACGCCACTTTAAACAATAATTTTTCATTATATCCAAATCTGCAGAAAATGAACTTTCTGTTGTTTCAAAATTAGAATAATGGGAATTCAGAGCAATATCTTCAGCATAAATAAATTTTTCCGAAGAAGTAGTTGGAATGTCACACAAATATAAATTGAATAGAAGAGATGTTAAAACTGAACGGTTTGGAAGACCATTATCCAAAGTTTCGAAATTACTACTATTATTATCAACAAAAACTGAATCTTTTGTCGGATAACATATTTTCTATTAGTCTTACCATTTTTACAAATTTTAAATGATAATGGAGTTTATAAATTCATCCATCTTTCCAAACTGTATCATATGCAGCAGATAAATCCACGAATGCTGACCTTGTTTTTAAGTTTTTATTGAACCCTGATTCAATAAATGGGGTGAGGCTACTATTTTAGCTTTGCGAAATTCGGTCGGAAAATTGCCGGAATTCAATATATCATGAAAAAATAATAAGCAAAGGGCTTTTTTCCCAAATGTTTGTTAAATTCTGGATACATTACATCAAAACTGTCTGCTTTTCTAGATTTTGTATATTTGATCGCAGAAATTAATTCATCCATATTGAATGGGTAAGAAATAACATTCACGGTATTTTTTGATGTCCTGAATTCATATAATTTCTTCTTCATATCTTTTATTTGGGGTTTTCGATATTTCAACTGAATTAGAGACATTAACAAGACGACGAGCAATCAATTTGGAGTTGATTTTCGAGGATTATCTCGCCAGAGGTGCAGCTTCACCTAGTTTTTAATATAAGAAACACATTTGCCAAATATGAAGAAAATATATTGGTTGGTTTGTCTGATATTGCCTCGCAAAGAAACGAGCAAAATTCATCGAACAGCCTGTATCTCGGTTACTGCGACGGCAGGAAGAGCCCATAACCATAAATGTAGTATATCCAGAATCATCTCAATCCGCCTGCTAAGTATTTCCGTTTCCCAATGAAATACCCTGTATAAATTCTAAATAATAATCATCGAATTGCATCTTAAATTCATAAGCTTACAGATCTTATACTACTTTTGTCACTGTAAGAAGATATATATCGGTTTCGGTCTTATTTGGCCTCATCAGTATCCCATAGCCTTCAGAGACAAAAACTTTATGAAAAACTTCAACTTTTGCACTAACTAGTATCAGCCGTTTGAGCTTGGTGACATCCAGTCACATGCTTGGGAGAACTGATAACACATTTTTTTTACCCTTTGAGATTCATGTAGTGGCGACTAGATGTCGCCATAACTATTAAGTTACTCAAAACGCTCATAGTACATAATTGGTTCAGAAGTAAAAGGTTATATAAATCAGAGATGTTACTCATTTCGAATATTAATATTTTAAATTTATCCATATTTAGAAAGTGTTCTCGTGCTCCGTAGAGGTAGAGAGTTTCTTTGTTTTTTCATGTTTTATTTTTCTTAAAAAACTTTTGCTGATTTGGGGCCACTGCTTGAATTCTAAAGAATGAAACAGAAAATTAGCAGTTTTTTCTAGCATGTGACTGGAGACGCCATTGGTGTTCATTTGCTCAAAAGGCTTCTAGTTGGATCACAAATAGAAGTTCTTCATGAAGATTTTGTCTTTGAGGGATATGAAATATTGATGATGCCAGATAATGCTGAAACTGGTATATCCATTTTCATCGGCTGTGTACTCAAGTTTGATTTCGGTACCGTCGGGTGCTGTGTAAGAGAAGGAGCCCACCACTGATTGAATGCCTTCCTCGCCACCAGGCTTTAACTCTCCCTCTTCCTGGGCCTCTATCCTGTTGCTCGTTTCCTAACTGAAATGGAAATTTATTCAATATTCCCAGATGGTCTTTTCTGTGTTATAAATACAGATAAACGCAGGAAGTGAACTGTCGATAAAATTCTAATGAGAATAATGAGAAACTTCGCAAGAAAATATTATTTGCTGTGATTTATCGTGATGAATTTTTGTCTGAATTTCTGTTGAAATCCTTCAAATTCAAATATTTTTTACTGGAAATGCTAGATAAAGCACAGCGGCTTGCCTGTGTGTGCGTCACGGGGTCCATGAGAACGTTCCCAACCAGAGCACTTGAGATTATAACAGATCTCACACCCCTACTAGTCCACTGCATTTAGGTCGAAATAGGCCCAAACTTCGGACCAATTCATACAAAAGCAAATAAAGGCTTTTTGGGTAGGTCTTGGTGTCCTAAATGATATCCCAAAAGTCCCCTAGGCGGGAGTGACCGCATAACATTTGGCAACGCTGTAAAGGGCTAAAATCCTGCCTCAATGTGAACTTTCGTGGATATCTCGGTCCCTATCGAACTAACGACAAAAATACATCATGGCAAAAAGAAAGCTGATGAAATTTCCTAGAAAAAACGTTCTGGGTCGTTTTTCGATATAACGAACGGTTTCGTCACAATCTTGCCTTCAATTTGAACGTATGTGATATTCTGGATAATGGAGGTACTCTATTCCACACCACCTTTGAGTATGACTACAGGGCGCGTTTCTCTCAAAGTGGTATTCCCTAATAGGGAACTTTGTTTTTTGGAAAGGTGTTCGAACGCTAATTTTCTTCTCACTCGTCTTCTCCTTCTATGAATGCATGTATATTTTCAGAGTTTTGGATTCCTGCATCAGTCACATTTTATTTTTCTGAGGAATCTTCAAATGGTTCGGCATTCAGGCAGGATTTTTCATGGCAATTGCCACGAACCGGTAAGCAGAGAAGTCCCAAACTCCGACAGCCACACATTGGTCCACAACCTTTCGTACAGTTGCAAAATATCATTTTTGAAAGACATCAGGCGCAGGAAGTTGGGATGTAATTTTTTGTTACAATATATTGTCTTTTAACATCCATCGCCACTCCTCAGGATTTAAATTGTTACCAAGCCATTGTTGTACTTGATATAGTATACTGTGAACAAATGTTCACAGATGTTATTATGCTGCGTTAAGAGTTGGAGGTAAAAGATTCAGTTTCACTGGTCTGATTCTGCTAACAGCTTCAATCAAGCAAGAATACCGGTAGTTATTGATGGAGAGTTCTTCAATGGGGGCAACATAGAATGAGACGAAAAACTTTATTCCGCTGTAAGGTAATGTGCAGTATTATTTTTGTTGAAGATTTCAGAGCAGATGTTGTGTCGCTTGGTGGATAGAAACTAGTTTCGCAAATTTCAGTTCGTATGTCCTGGCGCAAAATTTCTGCAGATGTACCGATAACTCTGCCTCAGAATCTTTCCTATTGTACCAAGCTTGATTCAAGATATCCTGTTTTCCTTGAGTGTCAGTACTGCTTTCAATCCAGTCAATTCAAACTGAGAGTCTTCATGATTTTCAATGAAAGAAAAAATGTCCTTCATTGCGTTGAGAACATTTTCATACGCAGGATGACCAATCTTCATTTTTCGGAGGCAAGTTAAATTTGTTGAAACAAATTTGATGATATTTAGCTTCAGCTGCAACTATATATGTGTCAAACGTTACAAGGTTCTCAACCGATTTTGCCGAATCATCTCCGGCAAGTGCTATAATATTTTCTTTGAAAATGAGGGTTGAAACATGAAAAATGATTTTACGTTTGTCCTTTTTTGCTATTTTCTCCTCGTCAGCCTCGTTGCTGTATCAATAAATACCGTTATTCTCACTTGATTAGAGCTGTGGGCAGAAGCAGACCATTGAGATTGAATCTTTTACCTCCAACCCTTGACGCAGCACAACAATATCTGTGAACATCTATTTCGGGTGTACTATCAAGTACAACAATCGCTTGGTAACAATTTGAATCCTGAGGAGTGTGGATGCATGTTAAAAGACATTGTAACCAAAAACGACATCCGAACTTCCTGAGACTGATTATCTTTCAAAAATGATATTTTGCAACTGTACGAAAAGTTGTGGACCAATGTGTGGCCGTCAGAGTTTGGAACTTCTTTGCTCACTGGTTTGTGGCAATTGCCATGGAAAATCCTGCCTGAATGCCGAACCATTTGAAGATTCCTCAGAAAAATAAAATGTGACTGATGCAGGAATCCAAAACTCTGAGATTGACTCCACGGATGTCATCGGAGAAAATATACATGCATTCATAGAAAGAGAAGACGAGTGAGAAGAAAATTAGCGTTCGAACACCTTTCCAAAAAACAAAGTTCCCTATTAGGGAATACCACTTTGAGAAAAACGCGCCCTGTAGTCATCCTCAAAGGTGGTGTGGAATAGAGTACCTCCATTATACAGAATATCACATACGTTTAAATTGAAGGCAAGATTGTGACGAAACCGTTCGTTATATCGAAAAACGACCCAGAACCTTTTTTCTATGAAATTTTATCAGCTTTCTTTTTGCTCTGATGTATTTTTGTCGTAAGTTCGATGGGAACCGAGATATTCACTAAAATTCAAATTGAAGCAGGATTTTAGCCCTTTACAGCGTTGCCAAATGTTATGCGGTCACTCCCGCCTAGGGGACTTTTGGGATATCATTTGGGACACCAAGACCTACCCGAAAAGCCTTCATTTGCTTTTGTATGAATTTGTCCGAAGCAAAAGTCTAATTTCAGTGGACTATACATCTGGTGATAGACAGGAAGGCCCATGAGGTCATCCTCACAATTTCTAAAGAAGGCGCAAGTAATGAGAGAATTAGGTGTCAGAGAGTCTGGACCTCTCTGAGTAACTTCATCTCATCTGCGAATCTTCCTAGTGATGTAATGGTCAAGAAAGTAAGTACTGAGAAAAACTTCAGTACGATGCTAAGCAAAATGAGGAATGAGAGCGGGAATACACCAACCAAAATTTCACAGAAAATACTGTTAAATAGTATACAGATGGTTCTTAAACCAACACGGGAGCTGGCGCTGGGGTTCACGGGGCCAAAGCCAAGTGTGCACTATCGATAGGCTCTTGTGTGAGTGTTCTGCAAGCAGAAATATTAGCAATCGAAAGATGTCTAGATATAAATCTAGAGAGAAACTATCAGAATTGCGACGAATAATCACTCAGATAGTCAAGTTGCTATTGAAGCACTGAACTCCTATGTCATCGACTCAAAGTCCACATGGGAATGCCAGAGCAAACTCAATGAGGTAGGTAAGAAAAAAAAGGTCTCTTTGGTCTGGGTTCCTGGTCATTCGGGTATCACAGGTAACAAAGAGGCCAATAAACTTGCCAGAGAGGGTGCTCGGAAACCACTCACTGGACCAGAACTTTTCTGTGGTATAGGAAAATGTACCTATAAGAAAAAGTTTCTGGAGAAGGAGAAAACTGAAAGAGAAACACTCTGGCAGAATCTCCAAGGGTTGGATCACTCCAAAAAGTTCCTTCGGAATTTTGAAACTGCAAGATCCAAAGATATTTGGATCTCAGTAAGAACCAACTACACCTCCTCACTGACTTTCTTACAGGGCATTGTCGCCCCAGAAAGCACTTACTGAGCGTATCGGACACTGACGATTCTGTAGAGAGGAGGAAGAAACTCCGATTCACCCAGTCCATTTTGTTTTTAAATTTTGTAGGGGTTTAATTTGTTGTTCGAGTCTGCTTTTTCCGGTCTCACCATTGAGTATTTATATAACTAGAGCAGCAACCCAGTTCAAGGAATTGAAGCTACTTTCAGATGAAGTTCCTTCTTTGCTTCATAGAGGCGCTTGTGTGTTTCAAGGAAAGCAAATTTCAGCCCCTAACATCTGGTGGTGGGTAGATGAACTATTAGGTTCGATTTCATACCCCAGCTGAACTCCAAGCTGTTGGTAATCAGGACCGTCATAGGATATTCAGTATACTATCGCAATAAAGGTCGTCGTTTATGAATAGTCGTGAGAAGATTTTACCTAATCTATTTCAATTCAAATTCTCGATATATCCATTGAGTATTAATATATTATACAGGGTGAGTCGGGAGGAACGGACCAAACTTCAGGTGTGTATTCTATAGCTCGAAATAATATAAAAAAAAACTCATATGATGTTATCCGATTTTCATTTGTTCTCAAACTACAGCGTCATTATAAAGAACAACATTTTCTATATTAAAATAGTTTCATTTATAGCATTATTTTAATAAATGCACGAAAATCCCGCCATTAACCTCGAAACACATTCGTCTGCGAAGGGCTCTCGATACTTTTCTGATTGATTCGTGATTTTCTTTAAAAAGAAATGCCGCATTTCTAATGCGTCGAATTAGAGCATCCCGAGTGTCAACTTTAACTTTGTATACCTCGTTCTTGAAGCAGCCCCACAAACAATAGTTCAATGGTGTGAGGTTTGGAGATCTTGGAGGCCAACTAATACGACCACAGCGACCAATCCATAGTCCGAGAAACTCTTGATCTGAATATTGGTTGACCTTATTAAAATATTCTAATTACCCTACAGTTTGAAAACAAATGAGAATCGGATAACAACATATGAGTTTTATTGAATTATTTCGACCTGCAGAATACACACCTGAAGTTTGGTCCGTTCCTCCCGACTCACCCTGTATATTTATACTCTGTTGTCAAAATAAATTAGGATATGTGAAACTGAATCTAAAACGTGGAACACAAAAAATTTGTTATGTGACCTCACTCGATATTTGGTTGATCAAATTAATCGGAATATCGAAATATTCAAATCTAATTTGAAGGACTAGGACTCAAATAAAAATAAAAATCCTGTCGAAGAAAAGAATAAGGTATATATCACAATAGGTATATCACATTCAATTTAGGTAACGTTGAGTAGCATATTTTCTGTAGTAATGTAGAATGTTAATCTTTATTCGGTGCTATATGAATAATGACATTTTCGGTGAACTTAGGAGGAGTTTGAATTCCTTGGAATATAAAAATACATAACTTCATCAAGGAGTTAAACAACTCAAACTTTTACAAAATTAGCGATCTTCTCAGATCGGAATCATTATCTGACCTTTTTTTAATCAATCCGTTGAATGCAGAACTCTCAAACTAAAACTGCTCTGTTTAGAGCAGAATATTTCTTTTGAGTTTTTCCAAAATTACTATTTTTTTTATTACAGTGTTGAGCTTGGTGAAAATTGAAAAAAATTTCATCTTGTACAATGAGCTTCTTGGACTCACTTTTATCTATATTTAAAAAAAAATTAGATTGAACTTCCGTGATTGTATGAGTTTTATACATTGTGCAACATATTTCTGAAAAATTCTTAAGGGTGTGCCATCAACAATTTTTCTTTCATTTCCTTTATTTTCAAAATTCCAAATGACAGATATTTCGACGAAATTTTATATTCTGATTACCCGGTAACAAAAAAATTAGGTGTAAAATCACAAGAGAAATAAATTTAAGTGCAGTTTTCGGGCAGATTTGAAAGAAAATGCTGCTTAACGAAAGCTGTCTTCATTCTTGAACTCGCATAGTATAGCATTGGGTAAGGGTGCTGGCATTTCGCCCTGCAGTTCATAAACATATACATCATAAAAGGGAATAATAAAACCCTCGGTAAAACCACAAGCTCTCTTGGAGCGTCTTCGGCTCGGTCTTCGGCTATCCGAACGTAATGAAGTTAGAAACTGACGTCATTACATAAATGCACCTCTCATTAGTCAATATCAACACCACGAGAATGCGAGAAGCCATAATTTTCCGCTCTACAACTTTTGTTTGAAACTTTTTTCGATAAACCTTCTAGTTTCCGAGAAAACGTAACTTTTTCGAAATTTTCACGAAATTTCCAAGGTTCCTGAAAATTTGGGAACCTGCATTTTTGACCATGAGTTCCTACTCTAGTGACAATCATTAAATCAAAAATGCAGCTCTTTCCGCAAAAAAGTGATTTCAGACCTTCGTCGACTAAAATTCGGAACCCGAATACTAAATACCTCGGCAAAACGTTTGTCATAAAATTGCTGGTTCGCTTTCCCTTGTATTTCATTGCCTGCCTGCTTTCAAGTTTCGTCGAGTAAAAAGAGGTAATATTTGTCGGATTTTAAGGAAGCACTCAACAAGATGTTGAACAAATTACCGTGGATCCTGAAATATTCTATTTCGATTTATAAAAGTAGGCGAATCGCAACATTCCTCAATATTATAAAAAACGGAATTTTAATAGTCGAAAAATACATGTAGGGTCGGTTTCAAAAAACTTTGACTGTGCGATTGAAAAAACCAAGTAACGCACTTGAAAAACAGGTAAAATTTGTGTTCCAATATTTTCCTTATCGCAAAGTTGACTTTATTGGGTCATAGAGCAATAAAATTATTCACTCTTCTGCAAGTTTTTTTCTTCATCAGGTCTAAACCAACTATGTTTTTGAGAATTTCACTAGTGTTCATTATATTCAGTTGAAAACTTTTCCTTTTGTCATGTGTCTTCACAATATTATATTCAAATAATCCAAAATCCAATCAACCGACGAAAAAGCGGTGAAGACAGTACAAGATATGAGGGCCCGCAGAATTACAACCTATTAGCGCCGGGGCTGGCGCTTAAACCACGAAAATATAATGAACATTTCATCCACATCAATTTCATTCAAGAGGGAAACAAAGAAATTATCTTTTACGTTCAAATAATAGTATATTCTAAAAAAGGTTGCTGAATGAGCGCCTATTCCAACACGAATGTGAAATTCAAAAAATTCAATGTTTCCAGCTGGAACTCGGATTTTTGCCCATAAATTTCTGACCATTGTCACAATTCTACTGATATTTTATCCTAACCCAGATATTATTACTGTGAGAAGGTATACAAGGTGTGACATGTTCTTTCGAGCATTTAGGCCGTTGTCGTAGATTAGTTCTCGACGTTTCGCCAGTTCGAGTGTCTGGCATCTTCAGGAGTTATATTTCAGGAGATGTTCTCACTGGACTGAACTGCCTCAGTCCAGTGAGAACATCTCCTGAAATATAACTCCTGAAGATGCCAGACACTCGAACTGGCGAAACGTCGAGAACTAATCTACGACGACGGCCTAAATGCTCGAAAGAACATGTCACATTGAACGATGGCCGCGAAAGCCTCAACCAATTCAGTATACAAGGTGGCCAAACAATCAAGTGGGTGGTTTCAAAATTACTGAGTGTTCAAGATAGATGCGGAGTCAGAGTCCGCTCGCCAGCCGCGAAAGGTTAAGGGTTTGTGGTTTGCAAAATTATCCATAAATATTTTTCATCATGATAATTACGTGTTGTGTAGAATTGAAACTTTTAAAATACATTAATACAGAGAGTTTGTCAGAAACAGTGAACTAAACGAGTATAGATTTCGTATTCTAAAAATTGAAACCTGAAAGAAAAAAATCAATTTGTCTATTTCAGTATTACCGGTCACTGGCTTCACTTGAATTATTCGTAGTAGTTAAATCCTCGTGAACGAATGTGGGAATTTCACTCGCAAAAACTAATAGTTTGAGGAAGCAAAAACAATTAATGTAACTCAAAGTCTCTTTTCAAAAACAGAGCCTTCTTGAATATAAGTTCTCATGAGGTTTTCAAACTTCTATTTTCACATATAGAATATGTCTAACATTGATTGATCAATCACGAACAAGAATGAAAGCAATTTACTTTGTGAAAATTGATAATTTTTTTTCGGATATATAAATTCAAACTTCAAATGGTATTACTTTAAAAATTAAATAAGTCTCAATTCCTTGATTTGTTTGGTACTTCTGACAAGCAATAGGGATAGTTTCTTGGTTTACTAGGTCCTGACAAACTCCTCTGCGTCCGCGAACCGCAACAAATCCGACCCTGCTTTTGTATCGTAGTACCCGAGGGTAGTAAATATTACTACAGATTGCTGTAAAGGAATAGCTACCAAAATGGGCATGACTGAGCAGCCAGATTGTAGTTCCTATTTCAGATGCTATGTACCGCCACTTGACGGTCAAAAAATTCGGCTTCAAATTGTATAAGGACGTTACGCCTCTTGTTATATTTATACTCAATGGTCTCACTGAATGTCCCGCAGCGGCATCTTCGTAATAGTAATATTTTTTTGTTCAGTTCAGGAAAACCAACTGTTCACAGAATTCACCAATCTGTAGGTCTCTGCGCAGTTGTAACGAATTATCCGATTTGTTCGACATATTCTTGGTGTCGCAGCTTCAGTTCAGGAATATTTTGAGGCAGTACTTTGTTGGCCTCTAGTTAATGTTTTTCGGTTGTGGTTTGTTTATGATTCATTGTATATCATGATTGTGGATTTTTCTTGGAATTTTTGCTTTATATAGCGTTCTGTGCAACTTTTAAGTTAGAGGATATCGTAGTGGGTTCGTGTGAACCTGTATGTATCCCAGTTGAAATAAATAAATAAATGAAATAAATAAATGCTTTGACATCTAAGCCAAGCGAAACAATGCTTTGGTTAAGAGACCTGTATTAGTGTGGAATTAGCCTCACTGGAGCCTTCCGAGATATTGGATTTCATAAGATCTCTGGGACTGGAAGGCGGCACAATAGTGGACGCAGTGGACTCTTGAGATATTATCGTGGCTGGAGCATCATCAGAGCCGACATTTTCTCCTCCAGGGGGTTCATAGGAAGGACTAGGTCTTAAACCATTACCTCCGAGAAATCGAGGGAATAATACAATACAATGAGAGAACACGAATTATTTCATAGAGTATCAAGAGTATTCAGGGGTTTCGTAGAGTTTCCATTGGATTTGAATTCAAAACTTGAATACTTTTTCAACAAAATCGTCGAAAAAACCAAATATTCAGACAATCTTCTTTACTGCTTTCATTTTTATTATTTTCTTATGTTAGGTTAATTTTTAAGATTTTTACTTTACTTGTTTGACTCAATTGCACAAAAGTGATGATTCCCGAATTTTGTAACGTTTTGTAAACATTGTTTTCTCGATGAAGCTTCTCTTCCCTTGAAGTGAATCTCACAGCCACACTGCATGTCCTAAAATTGAACATCAAATTTGAAAGAAAATGAGGGTTTTTCCAAGTGAATTCTGAAATAAGTTTTTCAATAATTTTAGGCAAAACTATATATAGCATTGGCAACAGGTACTTGGATTTTAGAAATATTGTTTTCATTTTTTTATTGAATTCAGTGGTTTACTATCGGAGAATTCATGAATCAACATTCTCATAATGATACTTTCATGTCGTTCGAAAAAAAAAGATTCGAAAAAAAATTTATATGAAAATCTTCGAAAATAAATCTAGGCTAAACTACTGACTTATTAACCATAAAGGGCGACTTTTGAAGTCAAAGCGAATGCTTTTCGTTCACCATTTTTCCATTGGTTCACAAGTAGAAGTTCTTCATGAAGATTTTGTATCTGAGGGATATGAAAAACTAATGAGGCCAAATAAGACTGAAACTGGTATAACACTTCTCTCAACGACATCATTCAATTTAATTTCTCCTGTTGAATATGGTCTGTTCTAAATTTCTAAATCGCATTAGAACAGGCCATGGACGTTGCAATAGCATGCTCTTCCGATGGAATTCGGTTGAGAGTCCTAGTTGTGAGTGTGGGGAAAATGAGGAGACTATAGAACGTCTTATAAATAGTTGTCCCATTTATAAATTTCAAGATGGTTTCGAGGCTATACATGAAGTAACGAATGCATTTCTAAAATGGGTGGTTAATTTCAAAAGTATTTGATTTATTCTGAATATTCGGTTTCTTTTCTGCTTTTTTCTTTTTTCATTTCAGATTAAGAATCGCGAGCCGTTTTGGGGAGAATCTATCGACGGATAACATGAAGATGATCTCACACTGATGTCTTTCAAGATTTTTCCTGATATTCAATATTTTATGTTATTTTTTTTACGGGGTGGCAGGTTTTTTAGGCTGAGGTTTTTTTCCCTGGCTCTATAGTATCGTATGATACTAGTGATGATAGTATCGTATGATTCTATAGTATCATACGAAGAATGTTATGATACCCCGTTCTTTTTTTTACCTCAGCTTAGGTACTTTTTGTTCCAACATTTATTGTATTATTTTAGCTCTCTATTTTCATAAGAATATATATATATATATATATATATTTCTCCTGTTGAGTTTCCTAATAAGAACCTCAAGTTTGGCTTTCAGCGACTTGCATAGTCCACTGATGATTAAGATGGAAAAAACTCTATAGTGATGACAGCTTTGGTGTTTGTAAAATCTTGATGAAACTGAGTTTCCTTATTTATTCATTCGATTCATTGAAATCATCGGAAGAATTGAATTTTTTCAGGGATTTCAAGCCTTAAAAATTCTAGGAAGGAAGATGGGTTTCATAAAACTAACGAACTTCAGAAATGATCGTTTAATCAAAAAATAAATAATATACATAAGTATTCAACATTTATACAAGATACAAATAACACGTCAACATCCATCTGTTTGGAGTGTGAACATCAATATATGAGAATACAACTTTCAACTAAAAACTATCTATTTAAAAAATTATATTCTCAAGATTGGAGATCATGTTATGTGTATTTCCATTTTTATAAATATATCATATATTTGGCTATCTTCATAGATCCATAAGAACACAGTCGATTGAAAATAGAGCTCATGTTAGAGAAATGGCAGAGATATTTGATTAATTTCAAGCAGCTATATCCAGTAATTCCAGAACAGAACGCTATTTTCAGAAATATCGAATTACGGTCAACGATTCCAACATCTGAAACATCAACGAAATATTGTTACCCATTTTGAGTTACCTTTTGATGTTAATAAACTACGAAATCATTCATTTAAACCCACCTAATATTTATATCCACCGTTTCCGTTACCTCCAGGTCTGCCACCATTACCGTTACCGTTACCATTTCCGTATCCACCGTTACCGTTACCATTACCATTTCCGTTACCATTTCCGTATCCACCGTTACCGTTTCCGTTTCCATTTCCGTTTGCTTCAGCAGCCGCATTCTCTTCCAAAGACTTGAGGATTTCTGGTGGGATTGGAGGTGGGGTTGGGAGGTGATCTCCCTTGGGGACGAATCCATTTTCATCGGCTGTGTACTCGAGTTTGATTTCGGTACCGTCAGGAGCTGTGTAAGAGAAGGAGCCCACCGCTGATTGAATACCTTCCTCGCCACCAGGCTTTAACTCTCCCTCTTCCTGGGCCTTTATCCCGTTGCTCGTTTCATAACTGAAATGGAAATTCATTCAATACTCCCAGTTGGTTTTCCCTGTGTTATAAATACAGCTCAACGCAGGAAGTGAACTGTCGATAAAATTCTAATGAGAACAATTGGAAACTTCGTGGAATGCTTGCAGAAAAATATTATCTGTTGGGATCTATCGTGATGAAATGTTGTCTGAATTTTGCAGAAATCCCTCAAATTTAAATATTTTTGACTGGAATTACATAGAATATTACCTGTACTTATAACTACCGTCTCCATTATTTTCGTACTCTTGAGATATTATCGTGGCTGATGCATCATCAGAGCCGCCATTTCCTCCTCCAGGGGTCCATAAGAAGGACCAGGTCTTCCACCATTACCTCCTGGAAATCGAGGAAGAAATACAATTCAATGAGTGATCACGAATTATTTCAAAGTATTAAACTGGACTATTCTTTTAAGTTTCATGAATTTAGGTATTCGATTTTGCTCGCTGGGAGAACCACGAATTATTTCAAAGAGTATCAAGTTTCATGAACATATTCAGGAGTTTCGTAGAGTTTCCATTAGATTTGATTCCAAAACTTGAATACTTTTTCAACACAATCGTCGAAAAAATCAAATATTCAGTCAATCTTCTTCATTACTTCATTTTTATTGTTTTCTTATCTTAGGTTGATATCAAGATTTTGACTATACTTGTAGGACTCAATTGTACAAAAGTTATTCTTAATTTTTCTAAGTTCAACGACATTGTTTTCTCGATGAAGGTTCTCTTCCGTTGAATGGAACCTCAAAACCGCACTTTTAATTCGAAAGAAAATAAGGGTTTTTCAAGTGACTTTTGAAATGAGTTTTCCAATAATTTCATGCAAAACCGTAGCATTTGCAACAGGATTTCAGAAATATTGTTGGCATTTTTCATTGAATTTAGTGGTTTACCATCGGACAATTTATAAATCAACATTCTCATAATGACACTTTCATGTAGATTAAAAAAAAGGAAATTGTCATTAGAATCTTCGAAAATCAATCTAGGGAAAACTACTGACTATTAACCATATAAGGGTGACTTTTGAAGTCAAAGGGAATGAATGCTTGTCGTATACCATTTTTTCCGATTCAGCCTAGAGAAAAAAAAACTGTTATCATGAGCTATCCACCATTCTACTAAAGTTTTTCTGAGCATTAGATCTACCGCCTAAACTTTCGGGAAAGTGTAGAATAAAATTAATTTGTGAGTTTCAAACAGACATCTACTATATCTATATAATATTTCTTTTAAAAGCAGTTATTCAACTCAAACATATTTTCTGAAACACAACACATTTCTTCGAATAAAGAGCCTTTCGAATTGAGACAAAGATATCCGAATATGTGCATTTTCATTTTATTAAAGAAATGCCTACTTATTTCTATCACAACTCTTCCTTTATCAGAGTCGTGGTTTTTGTATTTGAGATGGATGATCCATTCATTTCTTACTACAAATTTCGAAATATAAATGAATGAAAATTAATTCGAGTAAAATATAATCGTCATGATGTTTTTTCACCATTTTCATGGACAAATTACCTTCAGAAAGTTTCGAATTGTAGGAACTGTTACAGTTAACTTAAACCCTGTGGACACTATTTGAATTCATCCTGGTATTTGGACGAGATAAACAATTTTTTTTCCAAGTTACGAAAATGACAAAAAGATCAACCAATGCATTGAGTAAAATAAAGTTGAGCTCAAAATAATAAGATTAATGCCAATTGATAAATCAAACACTTTTCTCATTATATCATTGCAAATATTTTTTAAAGGAATTGACCGCTGACATTCAAGTGCACAAAATTCTCTTTCATTATTCAGAAAAAAATTCATATGATTTTTGTTACAGAGATTGTGATAGAACTAGTTTAAAAGAATTTCATGTAAAGCAGAGACCTCCCATAATATATTTCAGGGCTAGCACCTGATAGTCTTCAGTTTTGGTATCGTAATCACTTCTTTATGAAGTAAAAACTCAATGAAACGTAATGAATCAGATATCTTGGGAAATGCAACATACTCTCCTCTTTATTTGGTAACGATCTGAATTCTTAACTTGAACAAATACAAGTCACCTATCACGAATGAAGAAGAATCACCGAGTTGTTAAATAATCTTGAGTTATCTATGGAATATGTTGTTAACACTCGATTTATCGAGTACTTGCACTATTTCCATACAATTGGAGAGCACATCATTGCACAAGATCCAATGGCAGTAGGTTATAGTTGAAAAAAATGTGGGACACGAATCAAGGATAGGATTATCCTGACTGATACATTTGCATTGCTAATACATGACTTTGATTTGGATCGAATGGATTTCTCCTTTTATCTAAGTTCCTTGCGTTAATTATTTCGAACAAAAACATTCCTGTATTTCTGTTTTAAGACAATCAGTTTCGAAAATGGGATATGACATCGTTTTCAAGAACGACAAGCTTCGTTTTCTTTGCTTTGAAAAAAGCTGTGTTTAATTTCCTAAAACAAGAGAGACTGAAGGATTCTTGGTCGATAGCCAATTGCATAGGCAATAAAGAGCATTTAATAAAAACATAAAAACTCCACATTATATTCCAATAGACATTTGTTATACCTTATCTGTCACAAATAAAAAAAAATTTGAAGTAAATAAATTTTTACAATTTTCATTTGAACTCGAATATGTTGAAATTTATTGAAGAAATATACTTTCAAATACCTTCAATTACAATGACAGATAAGTTCAATGTTTCAGTTATGAAATCCAGAGCATTTACTGAAATGACAAATTGAAAAAATTACAAGCAATTTCGGAGCTCAATAACTCTAAGGAAAAAATGAAAAAAATTCACCTGTTATTTCAGAAAACACCCTTTTTACTTGAATTTTCCTCTTACCATTGAAACTGAAAGACAATGCTACAAATTTCACAAAAGAGATTCATTATTTCGACAAGACTGAAAGAATTTTAGAGATTTCCAGAACTTTCACGTCAATTCTACTTGAAGAATATTGTTCTCAAAATTTTTTCAGGAGTAACAATAGTCAAAAAATTTAGATGTTTTCGAAAGAACTTTACAAAATCCTGCAGAATTAACCAAATACTACAGGTAATTTCAGCCATAGGCAGTGCCCCCCAAAAACTAATAAAAATTTATATGATATCCCTAAATTCAAAAAGTTGTCCGAACCCCACAAAAAAATTGGTTTCAGCTGGTGTCAAAATGAAGTCCCCTGGTTGATGAACATTTTTTATTCTTGTTTTATTGTTTTTGTTATGAAAAATCTCTTGAAAACTTTTTTTCACACTTTGTATTATTTTATAATTGAACTTTGAATGAAACATGAATAATAGCATCGTTATAAAATAATTGATCTAAAAGTTCGCCTAAAACGTTAAAATCAAATGGGCAGTCCAAACTTTCGGGATCTATTTTTTGGAAGTCAGTATATTTCATAACTGAAATTGGGATCACTTTCTCATAATAGATGTCTGAACGATGTTTGATAGTGGTATACTAATTTGCTGTAGCAAGGCTATTGAAGTTTTACGATGATTTTCGTAATATACTTTTTGCTTTGAGTGTTATGTCTGTGGAAAATTTATGATTTTCTGCATTTTGCGATGAGTTAAAAAGATATTCCCTCTATTATTCTGAAATTGAAAATTTCTTTTTTTTCTAAAAAAAAACGGCAGTTTTACGGATATTGTTAAATGTATTGAAATTGATCCATTCAACTAGTTGATTTTGACCATCAGAAACATATTGATTGAGTGATATATTTCCAAAGATATTTCGTATGAGATGATAGATTTTTCTCTTGTTCGAATATTTTATTTCTCATTTATATGTATCAGTTCTAAATTTAACTAATACTACGAATCAAATGAAGGAACTAGATTTTAGAATCGGAAATATAAATTACTATATTGAAAAATAGCTGTCATGAGCTCGGCATTCTAGCTTCTAGGACTTGCCTCAGTTTCGGTATTTTCAATTGATTTCGAAAACTCAATTTTAATTTCTAAGAAATCGATTGGTTATTCAATCATGATGATTTTAATACATACATGTGACAAAGAATGTTTTATAGATAATCCATTTCTGCAATTCATGTGCTACAGACCTTCAGAATGTTTTTCATCACAAACATGAATGATTTTTTTTTTTAAGTGAAAACTTTTCTGGCGCAAATTTATTAAAAATCTATAAACTCTTTTCAGCCTGAGAAATTGTCTTAAATTTTTCCTTATGGAGAAATTTCATCTGTTTTTATTTTTTATTTTAACATTTGAATTAGTTTTTGTAAGAATTATTTCTCAAAATAAATGAATTCTGTTGTTGTTGGTCTATTGATAGGTCTAGGTCTAGAATATGCCAATGAAAAATCACCGAAGTAAGAAAATTAAAGCTATTTTTGGTCTGTTCTCCATCAGGGAATTCAATTTCGTTCAGGCCATTTTCAACTTAAAATTCAGAATATACAGACACTTTGATCAAATCATAATTGAATAATGAAATCAATAGCGCAAAATATGGGTTTTGAGTTTTTCGAAAGATTCCCTTCTCAATTTGGAAACAATTCGAAATTGTTATTAGTACAAATTTTAATTTACTCATTCGGGGACTAACTTTGATCACTTAATTCCTATGGAAATTCTAGAAAAAATAATGCTAAACGCAAGACTCCCAGAGATAAACGTAGCTTAAACTATCTTGAATACTCTGAGTTAGTTATATTTTCGATCAATACAATAATTGACGAGTGCTATATCAACTTTTTCCTGAAAATTGTCGTTTTCATAACTAGGGATATCATACCAGGCAGAAATCAAGTAATCATTGTACGAAACCTAAACTTGCATTTCAAATATTTAATAATTCCTCTGGTAATGAATTAATTGATTTAGTTCTCACCTGCTCCTCCACCTGGTCTGTATGGAGGGGGTAATCCATTCCCACCCCCAGCACCAGCTGCCCCATTTGGAGGTAGATATGTATTCTCTAACCTAGCAGCAGAGCATGTTGCAATAAAAGCTACCGCTATCAACTGAAAAAAAAATAATGATAAAAAAATTAATAGATAATAGGGCGAGAGGTAATATAGGCAAGGGTAGTCGGAAACCTCACCACTCTCATTGTCCGTTCTTTATGTTCGAACCAGTGAGTAACCAGAAAAGTATTGAACTGTACTGATATCACAATTGACTTGGGGTTCTTTTATATGAATCAATGACAATCCCACTACAGAAAAACGATCTGTATGACAGTAAAACGAGATCATCTTCAATAAAAATACTTGAGATGAGACGATCTAATGTGAATGAGACTGAAAAGGTAAGAGTATATAGAGAAAGGATTCACTTTACGGTAATGCACCTGATGCAACATTACACCTTCAAAACGACAACTCAGATTTGAGAAATGCACATCCAAGTTTATTATCAAATCAGGTCATAGGTCAAAGAGCACATGGTTTAGTCCTTTGAAGAAGGCGAACTGTGATTATATGCATCAGCTCGGAACAATTGTAATAGCGCAGGGGTTGATTGTGAAAGATTGCGATCATTTATGACACCCCGAAACCAATGCTGTGAAAAAAAAAATCATTCAATAGGATGATTATACTATGGTTATATAGGGTTTTTCACGAGTCGTTGACGATAGCCGAATGGTGAAAGAAAGACCTCTAGGCCTTTAAAAAAATGGTTGTTTCGTATCCTAAGACCATAAGTTTCGGAAATACGGGTTGTTTCATGAACATTGGCCTAAATTTGTGATAGCTATAACTCTGGAATGCAATATCTGATTTCGATCAAATTCTTTGGGTTTGTTCACTTCTGGAAGCTCTTTCAAACAGTTCTTGAATTCTCTTGATTTATCTTTCAAGCCCCAAAATCTATATTTTTACATTTCTCTCAGAAATTCCGTTATCGCCATGACAAATAACATAAAACATTCTAAAAAATTAAATTTTCACTTTGCATGGCACACTCATCACAAGAGAATAGGAACTGGACGAATTCATGCTTAATGTGAGTTTTTCGAAATGTGGTCCTGTTTTTATCCCTTTGGTTATAATACAGGGTGTATCAAGTTCGACGGCCTATTAGGCATTTCTGGAGAACTAGACTTATTTGAAATATGAAAATTGGGATTATGATATTATTTGACATTATCTACCGAGCTAAAATATTCTCGGAACCTGACCACTTTCAGTTATACAGGGGGCGAAAAAAAAATTTTCGAGATTCATTTTTTCTGTTTTTTTGTTTTCGAATTTGACAGAGTATGCAATTTTGAATACATTCGTACTCAAATCGTTGCATTCGTCGAAATACTTTCCAAAATATCGAGAAAAACCTGAAGAAAAAGAGAGAAAAGGGTATTCGGTATTATGTTTGTTATTCCTAATCTGTATACCTTACGCACAAACCGTTTTCACATTTTTGAAGTCAGAGATTGTGGAAATATTGTACATTTTTATAATTTTGAAAAACTCATCACAGGGTGTTCCAAATGTTGGGACAAAAAATGAGATCAAGATTGGCCCATAACTTTCATTTTTCAAATTAGAACCCTATTTTTTTATGATTACGTTGGATTGTACGAAGAAAAATGATGAAAATGTTCAAACATAAAAATGCTTCTAAAATTGACCATTCTTGAGTTATTAAAGATTTTCTTATTTTATGTCGTACGAAGCGTCAAATTCATCTATAACCTTGATCATAGAAGATAAATTATTCCAATAAGTCATTAGTGACACACACTTGAATACAATCGTACTCAAATCGTTGCATTCGTCAAATTTCCTTCCTAAATATAAAAAAAAAACTAAACAAAAAAGGTAGATAAGAGTATTCGGTATAATGTTTGCTATTTCTAATATAGACATCTTAAGCACAAACCGTTTTCACGTTTTTTTAGTCGAAGACAGTGGAAATATTTTAATATTTAGAATTTTGAAAAACTCGTCACAGGGTGTTCCAAATGTTCCGTCAGAAAGTGGGATCGAGATTGGCCTATAACTTTCGTTTTTCAAATTAGAACACTATTTTTTATCATTGCGTTGGATTCTGCGTAGAAAAATGATGATAATGTTTCATCATGTTGATACTGCTAAAATTAATAATTCTTGAGTTATTTAGTATTTTCTGATTCCATGTCATACGTTGCGTCAAATTCATAAAATCTGTTTCATAACAACAATGATAAATGAATTTAAAAAACAGAGTGTCACTAGTGAGTTATTGGAATTATTTATCTCCTATGACCAAGGTCATAGTTGATTTGAAACAGATTTAATGAATTTGACGCTACGAACGGCATGAAACCAGAAAATCCTGAATAACTCAAGGATTATCAATTTTAGGAGCATTAACATGTCTAAACATTATCATAATTTTTCTTCGTACAATCCAACGAAATCATGAAAAAATAGGGTTCTAATTTGAAAAACGAAAGTTATGGGCCAATCTTGATCCCAATTTTTGACCCAACATTTGGAACACCCTGTGATGAGTTTTTCAAAATTCTAAAAATGTACAATATTTCCACAGTCTTCGACTTAGAAAATGTGAAAAAGGTTTTTGCTTAAGGTTTTTAGATTAGGAATAACAAACATAATACCGAATATTCTTTTCTCTCTTTTTCTTCAGGTTTTTCTCGATATTTTGGAAAGTATTTCTACGAATGCAACGATTTGAATACGAATGTATTCAGAATTGCATACTCTGTCAAATCCTAAAACAAAAAACAGAAAACAAAATTTTTGATAAATTTTTTTTCGCTCCCTGTATAACAGCAAGTGGTCAGGCTCCAACAATATTTTAGCTCGGTAGATAATGTCAAACAATATCATAATCCCAATTTTCAGATTTCAAATAGGTCTAGTTCTCCAGAAACGCCTAATAGGCCGTCTAACTTGGTACACCCTGTATTTATTGTCTTTTGCCGAGATTCTGAATTATTTGCAATTCAGTTCAAGTCCTTGCTATTTTCAAAATTCCAGTTTCCATTAGGTGTGCGTAAAAAAGTGATTGAAAGTATGCAAAACCGAGATCTCAAAACCTTTGAATTCACATATTGAATTTCGATATAAATTATATGAGCCCTCTTGGAAAATGAGATCTGTGAGTGCTTTTGCTTTACAACAGAAATGAGTATTAAATTTCATTCTTTCGAGACCTTGGTGGCCATGCCACAGGTCCGCCATTTCCTATCCATGTGTGAATTTTCAGAATGTGTCAAATTTATTCATTCTTAGGTCTGCTTGCCACTACGTTAAATTATTAAAGCTCTTAGTCCTAAATAAGATGCGCACGCATACTTAATGCTAGTTATTATTATGCGCCCGCAACTGATTTGCGACTCAGTACTCAAAAAGATCCGAATTTAGTGTAGTTCGGTTATATATATATTCTCCTCAGTTCTTCATCTCCTTGTTCTAATTTTTGGACATCTTGGTAAAAAAAAGAATTTAATTATTCTTGTTTCGAGATTCGGAAGACTATAGTATGTGTGATGTTCAGAGCATTTCCTATTCTTTTGGTACTTGTTAGATTTATAGCTATCGTATCCAAAATTTCTTGTTTTTCAACTCATTAATATACTGGACGATTATTACTTGTGGTAACTTGAGAGAATCTTTCATTTTGTCATGTTGTCCACATTGGCGAACGTTCTTCTATTATTAAATCTCTGACGATATTCTCGAACTGCTGCTCTGGATTTGTCATTGTGAAAACCATACTCAATATCATATAGAAATATTCGGATCCGTCAAGTTGGCCCGGTAGTTGTGGCATTTTTATAAAATTTTTTGCTTTTTGCTAATGCTAGGTGAGTGCTACATTTGATCTTCGGCATACCACCTCGTTCTTCCTGTAGGCCTTCATTTGTTAAATATGGGATATTAACATTATCCTGTATTTTTATCCTCAAGTGTTGCTTATATGTCAAAGATAACGAAAAAAATTTAATTGATTTGTCCAGCTTTCATACTTATAATACAAGAAGTGGGGGACTACTTGATATCTCCAAGCACAAAACTACCAAGTTTGAGATGTCTCCAATTTATCAGTGCATAAAGGTATATAATCATTTGCCATGTAGAATTCGATCTCTTAATTATATGGAATTCAAGACTCTAGTTAAGAACCTACTTATACAAAAATGTTATTATAGAGTAAACGATTACTTTGATGATTGCAATATTGAATAGCAGTATTTCTGTTTCTTTTTTCTTGTGACTTATACTATACATGTATGAGCATGTAATAAAGGATCAATATATATTATTATTATTATTATTATTTATTCATAACTATTTCAAACTGAATTCACATTGATATTAAAATTTGAGAACGCCAACGGTTTTTTTTTATTTGAAGTTATTGTTACGCTAAATTCACACAAACGGTTTGTGGCCGGCCGAATTTTCTGCCGGTCGTCCAAATCGCACGCTGATTGATGCTGGCGTGAATGCCAAGTCGCATTCACCAATCAGCTTGCGATTTGGAAGACCGGCATGAAACTGACCGACCAAAAACCGGTGTGTGTGAATCTAGCGTTTACTACGTTGGTTAGTCAATTGAAACCAGTGGCTTCCCTATCGGTACAACCAAGGTACAACTGCTGATAGTGCTTGAAGACGCTAATGCATTACAAACTTGCAACTTATCTGCAATTTGTACCGATTCTTCAAGGTACGGGAAAATCCACTTTATTTGAACAGAAAAAACAATATATTAAATCCTTGATCACTGAAGATAGTGAATCTACAGAAGAAACTCAGTTGGAATTACTGGAATCAGACGAATACGATTACGAGTTCGAAATTTGGTCCCTATCTATTTAAGATAAATCAAAAATGGGCAGTGGTGAAGAAAGTGATGAGGAACATGACAATATGCAGTACCTTCTCTAAATCATAAAACCAATAACTGATTTATGTAAATTAATCATTGCTGCTTTGGATAGCAGTGATGACGCCAATCCTGAATAATGGCGGGACAGTTTGTTCCAGTGCACAGAAAGAGCATAGAAAGCAATTTCAACAATATGAAAAACAGAATTTTACACAACTTTCAGCTGCCTCTAAGAGTGAATGACGTGATTAGGAGGCACATGTATAGGAAGGAATAATGTGTCTTGCTCTAAGTTCGAATGCTTCTTCAGGCACTAGCGCTGTCAAAATGTCCATGACTCAAAAACTGTCATAACGAACACCTGCGCGATAGATTGTCTTCTTCAAATTCTGAGTACCGCATATTGTGATTCGCCTGAATTTAAGTTGAGAATGGAAAACTGGTGTGAGAGTGAAGAACACTACATAATTTCTATAGTTCAGAAACTTGTCACAGATAAAATGGGTGCTACAGTTCATGAAATGAGGAGTAAACTTATGAAAACAATTCATAAAGGACAAATGCTGCTCGACACACGAGATGGTTGTGACACACACAATCCTACCAGAACTGCTTACCAAACTCATGAATATAAATTTTTTACCTTGGTGTAAAAATGCTGATGTTTTTTGTCCTGGTTTTAACTATGAAGTAATCATCAAATCAGCTTTATTACCGGTCAGTTGTGAAGATGACTTAAAAAAAAATACCAAACTTCACTTTCCACCAAATAGATATTCTGTGGAAGTAGTAAGCGGAAATATATGGAGATAAAATATAGAACAAATGATTGTTTTTTATGTTTGGAATGGGGAGACATAAAAGGAGTTCATAAATAATGCAAACTCTCAGATATTCCAAATTGTATTTCTCTGCCAGAAAAATACAAACTCTGAGAGGTATAATTAAAATAACTGGTGAAAAACCAAATTCGTATAAATAAGGATACTAGAGTGACAACCGCGTGGTGTTTTTATTATTGAAATTTTATTTTTATAATCCAACATCAATATTGTATATAAATATATGTAAAACGAGAATGAACCGTAGACAGCTTTTTCGGGCTTTCGGCCGTCATCAGTACGGTGAAAAGTTGGAAATTGAAATCACATAACGGAGTCAACACAAGGGTGCCAGCCGCTCATTTGCGATTTCGGTTGGAAGACCCTGCATTCCAGGGCAACATCCAACGTTATATTGCAATCGATCACAATATTATTAAAACATGGATATTACAAACCAACGAACATAAATATATGTGTTTTTTCTCTTTGATTTGTTCTCATCTAACGAAATCATCGAAAAACAACTATTATTTTCAACTAGGATTTACGGATCATTGTCCGTTTCTCTCTCTCAAATGTTACAAATTCAATTTTTCGCTTTTTGTGGCAATATTTTCCAACATGAAATATGAAAAATTTCCTTTCAGTTTTTCTTTCCTCGAAATTCATCTGTTTTGGATTCATTCAGATTTTTTTTGATAAATTTTATCGTAAATTTTTTTCATTCTATCCATTTTTCCTACAGCTTTCCCTAGCCACCTACTAGATACATATTCTCTTCAGAATGTCAATACAGAATGCTGATATTTCCGGGAGACTTATGAGTTGAACCGATAAATTTTATCGAAATTAATTTTTCTGTTCTCGAAAATTTTTATTTTTTCGAGTAATTACTTGCTAATATCGAACTAGTACTCGCTAGAATCGAACTAGCTTCCGACAAAAAAACATTTTTTTAGGGCAGTCATAGGTTGTCCTGCGAAATGGCTACGCAAAATTCACCCAAAAATTTTGGTCCCATGGCAGATTTTTTAAATTTTTTTCAGCACTATATCACCTATATCAACTTCCTTCAAGATTTAAATGAAAAATTCTGATTTTTTCAGGCAGCATCAAGTTGGTCGGGATAATTCAATTGCAAATTTTTCCACTTCTGAGTGAGATTTTAAATTTTTTTCTTCAGCACTTGGCTAGCATTAACTTTTTTCAGAATTTCGTTGAAAAATTACTGGGTTTTCCATGCTGCATAAAGTTGTCCCGGAAAATTCAATTGCAAATTGTTCCACTCCTGAGTGAGTTCTTTAGAAATTTTTCAGCACTCGCCAGCACTTGGCAAGCATTAACTTTTTTCAAAATTTCCTTGAAAAATGCTGGGTTTTCCGGGCTGCATAAAGTTGGCCTGAAAAGTTCCATTAGAAATTTTCCCACTTCTGAGTGAGATTTTCAAATTTTTTTTTGAGCACTCGCCAGCACTTAGCTAGCATTACGTTTTTTCAAGCTCTCGATGAAAAATGCTGGTTTTTCCGGGCTGCATACAAGTTGACCCGGAAAATTTAATTTTCATTTTCAGGCGTATCATCGAAAATTTTACAGTTTTTTTTCAGCACTCGCCAGCACTTACCTAGCATTAGCAACATACAAAAAATTTTGTAAAAATGCCACAACTACCAGGCCAACTTGACGGACCCGAAATATTCACAATTGGTGTAAATCTGAGCCATAGTTCCAACTCTAATTTTTACAGCGATATTGAGAAGCAAAAAACATCTCCTCTAGAAATCAATTAATACAAATATTCAATTATTGAATGAAGCCAGATTTTTTGCGGAGTAAAAGTCAGAATTTTTCGTGTTTCGGAGAGAATTCACTCACGTATTACATTTTTCAAGGGGATTTACTTCATTTGAAAATGTAATTCCAAACAAATTCTTAGCTTGATAATGATTGCAGTGAAAACTGAGTTTTCAGAATGGAAGGAACTTGAACAAAATTCAAAATAGTTCAAAATCTCGGCAAAAGACAATGACAATCATCGCTACAGAGATAAAAACAGGAATGCACGTCACATTGAGAATAAATTCGTCCAGTTTCTATTTTCTTGTGACAAGTGTGCCATGCAAAGTAAAAATTGAATTCTTCAGAATAACTAATGTAGTTTCTCATGGTAATAACGAAATTTCTGTGAAGAATGTGAAAAATATAGACTTTGGGGCTTGAAAGAAAAATCAAGATATTCTGAGTATTGCCCTGAAATCTTTATATATAAAACTAAGTCGGCCATATTGTTGGTTGCACCATTTATAACTCAAGATTGGATGTACTGTTCGTTATGCAAGATTTTTTGTTGGATTCTTCTACGCTGGGGTTAACATGAAATACATCAAATCTCTGAAAAATTTGACGAAATGGAAAAAAATAATTTTTCTTCTTGCGAATAACGCCAATAAGTGTCGCTACGGTACATTTTCTAATAATTTTTTTTTTATGTGGGTTTATGGCGGCACCAACTGCTAAGGTTATTAGCCGCTTTCTAATAATATTAACGCATGTGTTATTATACCTATCTTTTTTCCGAACACTACGGCGATGTAAACAATTACTGTGTATTTTGAGTTGCCTGAACGTCCGAATGAAGACATTGAAATTTTCTATCGAATACACAAAAATACAATGGGTGTTTCTGAATGACTGCATTTGGGGCAGATATAATTGAAGGACTTGGATGCAATCCAACTTTCAAGGTAAAAATATAATACTAACATTAATACAAGAAGAAAACGGTCACAATTCGGAAATATTTATTTTCGAACTGCGATCGTGAACCAACGGAGATCCATGCTGAAAGTAACCACAGGAAATAGCGTCGCCGCCGAGAAGGGAATAGATGCATACCGGTTTCGGGGTTGTTACCCGTCATCAGTGATGACGGGTAACAGCCGTTCTGGAAACCACGTCTCAGAAATCGTGAAAAATGTATTTTTCACGATTTTTTCAATAACCTCTAGTTCAATAATTAGTTAAGAATACAATTCAAGCTATATATAATTCGAAAGCTCATTCATTCTGGATTCAATTCACTATATCATTACAGCTGATTTAAGTGTGGTTTTTCTACAATTTGATGTAAATGACGAAATTGAAGCAATTTCGACACTGAGGGGATTTGAAACAGAGTGTTCATTCCAATGAACATGATTTGTTCAGAACCTACTAAAGTTAGAGTCATTTTCCTGAAAGTGTTTTCAAGGTTTTTGCTTCCAGCATCTGAAACAAAAAAATTTTAACTGAGAATTCTGACGATTCCGAAAAATCATATTCTGCCATCGCTCCGATTCCCTTTGACCTTCTACTACAGATACGTAGATGACACCCTTATTTGTCTAGATGCTTTAAACATCGATGAACTCTTGGTAACCTTCAATTCCTTTCATGAAAGACTGTATTTCACAGCAGAGATACCGAACGAAAACTTCATCAACTTCCTGGATGTAACCATATCGATAGTCAACAACGGTTTCAAGTTTAACTGGTTTAGAAAAGACTCTTGGTCTGGAAGATACTTAAATTTCTTATCTTACCACCCCTTGAAATATAAGTCCTCCACCATTAACAATCTTGTCGACAGAGCAATCCTCCTATCTGACAATGAGTATCACAAAACCAATTTAAAATTAATCAGAGATACTCTGGAAGAAAATTCTTACCCAACCACTTTCTCAAACCGAACCATCAAAAAAAGAATTGACGTCCTCGAAAAAAGACAAAGGATCACAAAAATTGAAAATTCCGTTACAACACCCCTCAGCAACCCCTCTGTTCTCGCTCCCTCCGAGTTAAATGACCCCATTAACACGTCTCCCGGAACATCTGAGCTTAAAAAGCTCATATATTTCAGATTACCTTATTTTCAAACAATTGAGCATGGTATCAATAAGCTGTGCAAAAACTTAAAGATCATACCAGCTTTAACTCCATCTCTCAGGACCTCAATAATCTTCAGCAAACTTAAGCAGAGAGATGATACCATGAATGCCAGCCACGTTATATATAGGGTAAAGTGCCGAGACTGCGATCCACATAGCTTTTACATAGGACAGACCTCTCAATACTTAAGAAAAAGATTATATCAACATCAATATAATATAAAGAAATCTAACCCATTACATTCGGGCATATGTAAGCATTCTCTAGACACGGGACACTCCTTTGACTTCGACTCAGTCACTATCCTGGATTCGGAACCGCATTTCTGGAAGAGACTATACCTTGAATCCCTCTACATTGAGGGTTAGTTGAACAGACGTTCAGGGTATGAAAACTCGAAACGAACTGAACCTCGCCCTCTATCAGTGTTGTAATCAATGTTAATACATGTTGTTCAATAAAAGTCCTTTATTATTATTATTATTATTATTATTATTATTATTTCCCTATCCGACAAAAATGTAAACATAAGAACAGATTTCACAGCCATTTCGAATAGTTACATGAATATATTCCCACAATACAATAAAAAATAAAAAGGAAATAAATGTAGATTTATGTACACACCTAATGGTGTCGATTTTCTAGTGTTGTTTGTTGCCTATCCTTGTTGAAACTAATTGTTTAGAAAGAAGAAGAAGAAATACTAGCACATATTGATGTTACCTCACCGATGTTCCCTGTTGTTGTATTTTTGTGTAATTACGTTTTTTAATTTTTTAATCTTTGAAGAAGCCCGAAATATTAGGGCGAAACGTCAGTTATAATAAAATTAAAGCTTTTATTATCTTTGGTCAGGAGAACATATAAGGATTTTTCAAACGTTTTACGTACGTGACCGATAACCTGAACCTAGATTATGTTGAAATAAAATATATATTTTCAATGTGGGTTCGTAGAAAAAATAATGTTCCTATCTTGTGTAGAAAGTATCTTTTTCGTACACGATTGCTTTCCCGCTCCGCGTCGTTCGGGCAACAGCAATCTCGTACAGATAAGTAAAACTTTCAGCACTTGATAGGAAAATAACTATTTTCTAATTGATTTTCCTTTCAAAGACTGGGAGACGAAACCCTAGAAAAACTTTCAAAAAAATGTAAAGACCTGCTATGAAATATTTCAAAAGATATCTACAGATTTTGATTGACTGAAATTTGATATATTATGAGTACATGTTTATTTGTTTCCTATTACCGTTTTGCTTATCAAAGTTAAATTCGTTGTACTAATTTCTTTTGTTATCTTCATCATGGTTACAATTAACCAAGTTGAATAGTCTTTTATGTTTCAATGGTCTCGTGAACACCGATACAAAATGTTATAGAAACTATGGAAGAAGTATCTCTAGAAGTTTAATTTCGATATTATATTCGAATTTTTTATCATTTATCCTTTACAATCCATAAGTCTACCCTAAAATAATGTGTTTCAACTCACCTCGGTATGAAGGGAATTGAAACAAAATGACTTTTCATGTTAGAGTCAGTTTTTCTATCATGAATTTGATACTTAAGTTTTTGTTTTTTCCGGCATATATAACTATCGAAAGGTTTTGATCTCATTCGGTTTGTGTTAATATTTTTTTCACTATGCAGCAAAATGTAAAAATTGTTTCAACTCCCATCGTTCCCCCCTATACAATGCTTAAAAAATCAATAAATTCATTAATAAAATGTTATTCACGTGCCAATTAAATTACGGATTTGATAGAAGTTACTACTTGTGATGATCTGTTGGTACCTACGAGCTCAAATCCCTGTAAATTGCAATGAAAGCGTCTAAATCCGAAAAGAAATTAACCTTTCTTTTCTCGCACTCTCGTTTACATATTTCAGTTGAAAATGAAGAAATGCGCGACAGACGTGTAATGTTTTTTTTACCATGATATTAATAATCTTCACAGTTGGCACATCGGGAACCGCACAATGAAAGACAATATAGTCCCCAATATCGATTAACGGTGCATTTATGTACTTATTCAATGGAAAATATACTCGGAACGTCAGAATTGCCGCAATTACGAAGCGGCATAAACAATTTGGATTTTTTGAAGAACAATGTACCATTACTCTTGGAAGTTATACCACTGAAAATGCTACGTAATGTTTGGTTTCTACACACTTATTTTAGAAAATATTTCATGCACACATATCCTCATCAGTGTATCAATAGACTTGTTGATATTGAAGCTCCTGCTCGCATTTAATTGCAATTGATGGATTTTTTCACTTTCTGACTAATTTGAGGACTGACAAATATGTTTCAATAGAATAATTCAATAAGTTGCAGCAGAATGTGTAAAATGAAAGATTTCTTGGAAAACATGACAAAATCAGAATTTATCTGGGAAAACTTGATTTGGGTTTTCTCTCCCTGTCCCTGAAACAATAAGAAAAAAAAATTTAATAATAGAAGAAAGGCCCCTGCATGAAAATTTGATCACTAATTTGTCAGAGGTCAAAACAAGAAGAAATTGTTGCCTAACAAGGGGCATTCCGTAAAGTTTCGGAGTCTAATTCAGACTCCTTCTTTAGACAATTTCTATTGTGCATACAACTTCGTAGAATCGTGACAATATTCAAATTTTTCAATTGACATTGGTCAATATATGATGAACATAGGTTAATATCGATTACTACAACATTTCCAAATGTAGTTCAGAAATTGTATTCATATTATATTATTGAATTTCAGATTACTCAATTGAATTTCAGAAAATGTATTTCGGATAACTCAATTGAATTTCCTTTGATATTTCCTGCAATTCAATAGCCAAATCTGAAAAGCATTTGACGTTTTCTGAAATACAATTGACTAATATGAAATATAAGTTATGTGTTCTGAATGTCAGTTGACGATTTGGAAATAGTGTAGATGTTGATATCGTTATTTTACTTCAAAAATCCCTGAAACTAGGACTTTTTTCAATGAATCCATCCAAATTCGATCTATCCCTACTGAACTCTTGGTTAGATTATTAGCAAGCTGAATTTTTATGCTATTACAATCCATCATGTGACTGCCGGTATTGGATCACACATGATCTGCTATTTGCGATCTGATGTTTCTCTCGTATAAGATTTTCCACAAATACAGGGAATATTGTAAATACATTTTTTTTATTTTTAGTTCTCATTCAGAGGTATAGTTTCTGTTAATATAGATCGTAAATCGTTTTTTGTTCTGAAAACAGTTTTTATGTTGAATCTCGAACCAATTCTTTTGATTGGCCATGAACATAATTGATTCCCTTTCCTTTTCTTTGATTTCATGTATTTATTGAAATTGTTTGTTCTTGACGGTTTGTTGTGGGTTGCTGATTGTTATTATCGTTTTGACGTAAAATTGTTCTTTTTAGATTTCAAATAGTTCTGATAGTTTTTTTCTGAAGAAATTCGTTGGATATTGATTAATTTTAAGAATATTTTTAATGAAATTAATTTCATCATTTCGTATTTTAGTTGTCGATGAAATTAATTCAGCTCTATCATAATGTGTTCTGATAATACCTGTTTTAACACTTATGTGATGATAAGAATGAATGTCTCCAATGTTGCCAAATTACAAAAATATCATCAACATAATGCCAACAAATCTTTAGTTTCAGTGAATATTTGTCAATATGGTTTTCTCCGAAAAATTCCATGAAAATGTTGCTCATTTTTGGTGATGAAGGAGAACTCATAGCCATACCGAATTCTTATTCTCGAGGATAATCAATATCCAACGAATTCCATAGAAGAAACTATTTCGAATTTAGAAAGAATAACTTTACGTCAAAAGTATATTAACAATCAGAAATCAACAACAAACCGTCAAGAACAACCAATTCTAATTAATTTGATTCCTCATGTTCATGGACTTAAAAAAATTGGTTCTAAATTCAAAATAAAAACTGTTTTCAAAACAAAAAAGGATTTACGATCGATATTAACAGAAACTGAACCTTTGAATGAGAATCAAAAATCAAAAAATTGTATTTACAATGGTCCCTGTATTTGTGGAAAATCTTATACGAGAGAAAACTCAAGACCCTTAGAAATGAGAAAGCGTGAACATAAAAATAACATGAGAAAAGATTAATTGGAAGATAGAAGGAAGCAGATGTGGGTTCCAATACCAGCAATAACATGATGGATTAGAATAGCACAAAAATTCTAATGACTGAATCTGATAAATAAAAAAGAAAAATCAAGGAGTCAGCTTGTATTTTGTTAGGTGGATTGATTGAAAAAAGAACTGGTTTCAGGGAATTTTGGAATAAAATAACGGTATCAACATCTAGTAATCGATATTAATCTATGTTCATCATTGATGTCAATTAAAAAATCAAAATATTGTTACGATTCTGCGAAGTTGTATAAAAAATACAAATTGTCTGACGAAGGCGTCAGATTTACACTCCGAAACCTTACGCTCCATAGTTCGAAGTGTTTTCTTTTTATTCATTGTTAGGCAACAATTTCTACTTGTAATGTTTTGACCTCTGACATATTAGTGCTCAAATGAATACGCAGGGGCCTTTCTTCTATTATTTAAAAAAAATTCCAATTGTTTCTTGTTTCAAAGACTGGGAAAAAACCCAAATGAAGTTTTCAGAAATCATTTTTCCACATAAAAGTTCCATTTCCGATACATATCTTTTCTTCTGAAAAGGATTATGTTTTGTATTTTACCCTTTTGAAATATTCACAAAATAGGGTACATTTCATTATTTGTAGAAATCTCCAGTGATATTTTTACGCCATCTCAGTCGAATTCGGTTCAAAATAACACTTTCTCCAAAACGTGAACTCCAAACAGTTATTTTCAAAATCCCTGCAAAAGATTTTGTGATATTTTTCCTGCATTCGACAATATTCACTAAAAAACTCATTCAATTGTACCTAAGACCTGAGAAAAAGTGTTTGAAGTGAAAAAATCCCACATATTCATAAAATATCAAATATTTCGAAAACTGTGAGATTTTCATATAAACAATTTCTTCACATCAGGAAGAGTACATTCTGATCTACATTCCTTTTTCGTTTGACGTGGTTGATGAAGGTAGAAATCAAATTACAGCCCAATAGCCAATGTTTTTATTAAATTTGGTTTCCTGCAATAAAATATCGTGTTCAAATGAGGATTAAACTCTTAAATGAAGCATTATGTTTCGATGGATGTTCCTGAAACCTGATAATAGCCCACCATTCTCGCAGTCCGCGTCTTTCTCCAAAAATGAAAATGAACTCATGCATTTTATGGACAACTGGCTGTCGTTCTGATGCACTTGTGCAATAACTTACGATTAAAACACCTTCTTGATCGAATTCGTGAAACATTCATAAGTAATGTTTTTCTTCTAATGACAACACATTGAAGCATTAAAATATGCTTCTCAGTTCACAGCTCTAAAATTTGCCTGAAATGTCAAAAGCAAAAAAAAAATCTTGAATGGAAGGTTATCATTTCAGATGCTTTTTCATAGCATTCCGTCCACCTTGCGAAATGTTCAATGTCCATTCAATCAATCGAGATTGTATTATGTGTTCCACATACGATCATCGGTGACAAGAATGATGTACAATTTATGTAATGGGAAAATTCCTTAATCAAACTAGAGTTATTGAGATTCAGTTTCACCACCATTTGAAGAAGTATTGAATTGCATTCTGCTTGTACATCCCCGCTTTGACCATGACATTAGAGTCGCCTCGGCTTTTTTGAAGCTCGTTACTATTTATGCATCAGCATCTCAAGATATAATCGTTTTCTGGGTTATCTTCTATAGATACCTTCTTGTCGTACTAATCAATCATGACCAGTCGTTAAAAATAGTTCATATAAAGCTTGAAAAAAGGTAACGTGACTCCTCAATAATTCTTGTACGAAGAATATTTTTGTAAATGGGAATATATGGATTGTGTTTGGTGTTTATTTATTCGTTGTTTTATTTGCCACTAGCTAAACCGGCAGACTTCGTACTGCCTCAATCGATAAATAAAAAATCAACTTTAATATCATAAGATGCTTCGATTTTGATAAAATTTTGGATATAAGCTATGCTTGTCCGCTACTCCTATCCTATGCCGATTTATGCTTATTATTTTCAAGGGGTGAAAACAACCCCTTTATCCAAAATTAAAAGAAACTTGCCCTAACCTAAATCATAGTAATATTTGGGCCTCAGTAGCGTTTTATAAAGTTTAATGAAGGTCTTCAAATACTTCAAGACCGTATAAACTACCCCTTTTCAGAATAAAATGTGTAAAAATGGGTCTTTATTAATATATTTAATTAATTTCAATCAATTGTATCACTGTATTTTGGATCAATGTTAGTTTTAGTTATTTTTATTTTTCAACCCCTAAAAGCAACCCCTATCTGTTCAAAATAACAAAATGAAAATATCATTCAAGAATTTCATTTATTCATCACTTTATTCACGTGAAATTTATACTATTTGCGTCAGAAAAGTGATCTGATTCTGAGTGGCTGTCGTCACTGTCAATTATTTCTTCATCTTTGCCAAAGATTGGACAACTGTTTTGTCAGTTAACACCTAAAGATTTCTCACATGTAGCGTTACAAAAAAGACTAAGTTTTCTACAGGTGCATGACGCATTGCATTCTTTTTTGAATTTACAAAATATCATTTTCAACAATATTTGTGGTGCAGGTGTTTTTCCAGTTTTGTGGGCTGCAAACATCTATAGGTACATTTCCAACCGCAATCAACTGAATTGAGAGCTTTTTTACCTAGCCAAAATTGAAGTTGATGATTTCAGGCAAGCATTTATTTCATCGGCAGCCGTCGATTCTGGCATTACCGGTAATTGTTGTCATGTTGTCGGAAGTCACCAGACAAAAGGATCAATGCGAACCCAAAACATCCCTTCAGGCAACTCAAAATACACGGTAATCGTTTACATATATAATAGTAAAATTTTCCGTAGTGTTCGGAAGAAAAATAGGTGTAATAACACATGGACTCAGATGCGTTAATATTATTAGAAAATGTAGTTCAACGAATTAATATCAAATATAATACTTTAACGAAAACGCTATCAACCGTAGCGACACCTACTGGCGTTATTCGCATGAAGAAAAATCATCTCCTATTTTTTTTCATTTCATCAAATTTTTCAGATGTATTTTATGTTAACCCCTTCGCAGAAGAATAAAAAAAACTTTCATAAGAAATAGTTCATCCAATCTTGAGTTATAAATGGTGTAACCAACAAAATGGCCGACTTAGTTTTATATATTGAGATATTTGAATTCTTTGTTCAATTCTACACTTGTATGATATACGTCACCACTTCAAGTAGGTAATTGTTGAGTTATAGTCGAATTATGAAATTTTTTGTCAGAAATATTGTTACAAATAGGTAAGTGTTTATATCTTCCAAATTCCTCATTGTTAAATGTTTTTCTTGCATAAGAGGAATGAAATAAGGTATGATGATACTGTTTTTGGTATAACTTATGAGAATATTGTATACAGAACAGGTTGACTGAAATAGGGTTTCAAAGTGGGCGTTGATAAAACCATGACATTTCTTTTTTCAAATGGTTACTATACAATTTTCCAATTCCTATCCATTGTTCATCAAAAACTGGTTTGAGTGTGCCGAACATTTTATGCCTTCGAAATTCGAATTCGAATTTCAGTAGTAAAAGAAGACGAAAAGTACCTCAATTATTCTGTTCGAATTCTATTGTGAATTTTATTTTGTTGTGTATTATCAACATGATTGAAAAACCATATCATCAACAAGTCTTTGGTTTCAGGGCCTTTCTACTCTTATTTAAAAAAAGATCTAATTGATTTTTGTTACAGAGACTTGGAGAGAAAACCCTAATAAAACTTTCAGGGAAAAAACAGAATTAAGTTGAAACAATTTTTGGTACGTTTACTCAAACCTTTAAACGTCATAAGTCAGTGTTTTTCTCACCAACCTTAATATTGAAACTCAAATAATACTGATTGAATATTACCAACATAATTTCGAATTATGTTTACTCCTTTATTTAATAAAGGGCCTTTATTTGTATTTAATAAAATACAACTTTGAGGCGAAGTTTAGCTTACGCTATTCCACTTAACCCCTTAGAACAAATAAGAGAAAAAAAAAAATTCATGATATAAAATTAACAAATAAAAATAAAAAACAAAAAAAAAATCATACAGTAAATATTCATGTGTCTACAACTGACAAAGCAGTAAGTGTGCTCTCAGATGCTCCCTCAAACCATTTACGGAGTAGTTATCAAAAAAACTGTGAAAACTATTATATACATTAACAGCATTATAGGTGAAGGATCGCTGAAACATGGCTGATCTAAACCTGGGCAACATAAGCCTATCCCTATATCTCAAAGACACTTCATGTACATCACCCCGAAATATTAATTTCTCGCGCAGAGATGGAGGGACCGACGAAGTCAAAATCCTCTTCACTAAAACTGCCAGCTGCAATCTGAATAGGCCATCGAGTTTTAACCACTGGGGTTCTTTTATTTTACACGAGATCCTCGAAAATTTGCTCAAGCCAAATACAAATCTACAACATGCATTTTGGACTTTCTGCAGCCTGTATCTAGTGCTGTAATCCAAGCATGGATAGAACAGTGTAAATCCATAGTTCAACAATGACAGCACCAGGGACTCGCAGAGGTATTTACGCGAAACAAAACTCAGGATACGCCGATTCCTGTACAAATGTCTCAAAGCAAGAAACGACTTCCTCACGAGCAGCGCAACATGGTCAACAAATCTCAGCCTGCAGTCGAACACAATACCCAGATTCTTGCAGCTCTTAACAAACGGAATCCGCTCATCTCCAACCCTGAGAGTAATCTGCTCTGAACCGAGCCAAGACCCACGAGTAAAGAGCAGAGAGGCACACTTCCGAACATTCAGCTTGAGATTGTTTGCATTTGAGTAATCGAGTATCCTGGACAAATCTGTATTTATTCTCTCGACCGCAACCTCAACATCAGAAGGATCGGAAGATAACCGCATCTGCACATCATCTGCATAAAAATTCACCTTCGCATACATAACTTCCCTATACATATCGGCAATGTAGATTAAAAACAGAATAGGACCTATAATTGAACCCTGCGGAACACCAGATGTCACGGGGGAAGTATCAGAAAACGTATTCCCTATACGAACTCTCTGAAATCTACCTACAAGATAAGATCTAAAGAACCTCGTGGCATTTGCATCAAAGCCGTAGAAAGACAATTTAGCACACAAGAGCTCGTGGTCGAGGGTATCAAATGCCTTAGCAAAATCGAGTAGAGTTAACACCGTTGTTTTCCCCTCATCCAATGCCCTAAATATGTCATCAGCCACGTCCAACAAGAGTGTTGTTGTACTGTAACCTTTCCTGAAGCCTGATTGACTGGCTGTTATAATGTTAGCTTCTGTGATGAATTCATATATTTGTTTACCCAAAATTTTTTCAAGAACCTTCGACATACAAGGAAGAATACTTATAGGCCTGAAATCGCTTAGTTCTTTAGGATTAGTCAATTTGGGTAGGGGCCTCACGATGGAACACTTCCAAGCTGCAGGAAAGTAACCGGTTTCGATACAAACATTCACAATATGCGTTATATAAGGCAATGTAATCTCCATCGATAGCTGTAACATTTTTGCAGTGATGCCATCACATCCAACAGCAATCGACCCGAGACCAAGAACAACCATTCTAACGTCTTCCTGAGAAGCGAGTTTGAATTCAAGGCGAGCATCAGGATCAAAGGTGTTCGAACTGTAATAGTCCGCCGCTCCGGGACAAGAGTTTGGTTGACTGAAAACAGAGGCAAAATAGCTATTAAACTCATCTGGATTCTTGAAACGATCAGGAATATCCGCGCTACACTGATTATTGACAGACCTGAAGGCCTTCCAGAAATGCTTGGACCCCTGAGACTCCGCCCGACCCAAGAATGAGGCCTTTTCTCTCCTCACAGCAGTTGTTACGACGTTACGAAGTCCCGAGTAATATTTGAAATCTTCGATCTTCTTGGAACGTTTATATTTAGCTAGTGCCCTATCTCTTAACTTCATCATATTTTTCACGGTAGGAGTGATCCACGGATCAAATGGTTTAGTTATCTTAGACTCGATAAAGGGTGCATGCTTATCGAACACATCTAATAACTTCTGATTGAAAATGAAAATCTTGGAATCAATGTCATTTTCATATAAAATTTCTTGGAACGACACCCTTGATAAGTCAGCTGTGAAATCAGCGAGAGAGAAGCTGCGAAAATCTCTATATATAGCCAGCTTTGGACTCCTCATTTCTCCCCTGACATTAACCTCACAATAAACGCCACGATGATCCGACATTGAGTGATCAAGAACCCCAGAGCTCCTAATCAGGTCGGTCCTATTTGTGCAAACAATGTCAAGTAGCGTTTGCGATGAACCAGCAATACGTGTAGGTTCAGATATCAACTGCTCGAAGCCGTAAGAACCAATGCAATCCGAAAACAAATTATCAGTGAATTGATCAACATTCACATCTCCTGTGAGAAGTATATGGTCGTACTGAGGTGAAACAAATGATAAAATGTCATCTAAGTATTTAATAAAGTTAGATAAGTTACAGGCCAATGTACGATATATTGACCCCACAAGAAAAGTACTATTTTTGGCTTTTAAAACAACCCATATAACTTCCACACCATCCGGAGCAATGAAATCAGATAAAACCACTTTAGATGTAATTGAACTCTTTATGTAAAAACCTACACCACCACCGACACGAGCGACACGATCCTTTCTGTAAAATCTGAAATCCGGCAGATTCAGACTATCATCATTTATATATTCATTCAGCCAAGTCTCAGACAATCCCACAACATCAATATCCTCACGTGACACAACATCAAAAAACTGGTCCAATTTCGGAAATAGAGAGCGAACATTAAAATGAGCAATTTTCAAAAATTTAGTTGAATTATTCATCATCACATTCAATACTGAATTCTAGATTTTAACCTAGTTATTTGACTCAAATAATAGGGACATTCACTACTATTGGCACTATGACGTATATCGTATTTAGTTTTCAAACGAGAATTACAATCTATACAATTTATACACATTATTTCAGTAGAGTCACAAAATTTCTTTTCGTGTGTCCCCGGGCAATTAGAGCATACCGATGTAGAATTTTTACAATCCTTTTTGTAATGACCGAACTTCCAACATTTAAAACATTTTACTAAACTGAAATGCTCTTTCACGAAACATCTTGACCAACCCAAATATAGAAAACCTTTATCAATAATATTTTTGAACAAAGTATGATTCGTTTCTAAAACAATGTTAAACTTATCTCTATACTTCATTTTCGTTATCAATTTAATATCATTCAAGGAACAATTCAGGTCATTCACCTTGATCATTTCAGACAGGAAATCGCTATTTGCTAAAGAAAATGAATCTACATTGTAAACAATTAAACGAGGATTGAGTTTCCTAGGAACTGTAACATTGAACGAACCATTTGTTTCCTTATCAATTTTAAGTTTTAACTTCCCAAGAGAATCCTCATCACCGCAATTAATCAGAATACCATCTCTCACCCTTTTAGTTCCCAACACGTACACATTATCAGAAATTGGTTTAACTTTTGTCTTTATTTCACTTTCAATGTCAGCATTATTTACATTTTTATTAGTCGATTTCACCAACAAAACATGGGAATCCTTGCTCGTTTTTACAGCCGATGCATATGATTTCTTCGACCCGTCCGACCGTGATAAGAATTTATCAGAAACTGGTGTTGGAACAGATACACCCAAATTCAGTTTCAACTTCATCAAATTATTCGAGAATTCTAATTCAGAAGTATATTTCTCCAGAATACATTTTTCTCTATTCAAGCATTCGATTTCCTTCCTCAGAATGCTCTCATTTACGGTGTCATCACCAGCTGAAAAAGTTTGCAGACATGACTGATTTTTCCTTGCTGCATCGGAACATCCCCGACACATAAAGTTTTCCTTATCGATGAGAATCACCCTTGCAATTGAATCTAAACACTTACTGTGAATCTTTGATTCACAGCCGCCTCCATTGCATTTTATATCACTTGAACAAGTAAACTTCCCACAAAAACGACATTTCTTGTCCGGAGGATCCGACGACGAACCACCTGCCATCGCGTACGTATCAATAATCATACTAATCATACTAATCATACTAAGAAAAATATTCACTCATATTTTGGGTACTCTTATCGATGTTTCCCATTTAGATGAAGAAATTTTTCTTTTTATTTCGTTCCTGAATTTGACAAATTATGAAATTTTAACGATTCCCGAAATTAAGTGGTGCAGGCATGACATCAAATGAGAGAATTGATAGGTCATCTGAAAAGTAATCTATAAATTACGTCACGAATTTCATCTCAATATGATGAATTCTCATGAATATTGTCGATATTTCTTTGCATTTCGATCGAAGATAATACAATATATAGGAACGTAGGAACAATATACTACCTACACGCAAAATTACTAAAAATTTTTTCGAAATCTCCAATCCTTTGTTGATGTTATCGTATGGTTGAATGAAGAAACTATGAATGATTCTATTAGAGAAGAAAGGAGTGTAAGTTCTAAAGAACGTGGCCGCCAGTGAAAGCTCAATTGTTTCACCAGGGGAAAAATATTCATCTCAATCCAAAGTTGAAGGCTGAATGCGAAGAAGATGTATCCTTATTTTACTGTGACAATAAAGAATCAAACGCGGATACACAAATTATATGTGTTATTCTTGTAACCTGACCCTTGACTATCCCAAGTTAGACAGTAGAGAGAAATAGACATATGTTTGAGAAGGTAGCGCCAGTTATATTAACTTTGTTCGCAATAGCAGATAATCTCATACAAAATTTAAACATCATGCACCAACGTTCATTCATCCAAATTCTCTTCAGAAAATTCACTGGACAATTTGTTGGAGTCCGAAATTCGAATGCACTTGTTCTGAAATCATCCGAGAATATGAAATTCACCTATATAGGGTGAGTCTTAGATTTAAATGTACCTACATTTTAACGATAGACTATTGAGGTCAATAGAAATACTTTTCTCTAATTCTGTGTCAAATTCGTTAATTCTGCCATCTTGCAGAACAAAATCATGTGAAAAAATTTCATGTGCTATTTTTGTCACTTTGTGAACATTGAATTGTGAAGACTGCTTTGGGTTCGCCCTGTTTGTGTCTCGAATTAATAACTAAAAAAATAGTCTAGTACAAATTACATGGTGATATTAATTGTTGGCCTCCTGTCATTATCAAATTCATGAGAGAGAAAACCGTTCTGAAATTCAATATTCCTCAATACAAAAATCACTTCACGATATTCATGGAGAGGATTCATAAAATTCTATAAAAATTCAACGAATTATAAAAAATAATGTACTCGTACAGAAGGCTCCCTCTTAGATACTCAGGTACACTCGTTCATTCATTGAATTTTGTACTCTTGTAAGAATACAAATGCGTTCTGCACTCAGTGGCGTAGCAGAGGGCCCCGCAGACCTCGCTGTGCGGGGGGGGGCCGTTGTCACTAAGGGGGCCCCCGAGCCAAACGAAAAGCTTTGAATGGGGCCCAATAACTATTGAACTTACCGTTTCGAAATATTTTTCTGCTGATATAACGAACAAAACCTAAATTATGAAGGTACAGTCATTATTTTCGAAAAATAGAGAAAAATTCCTAAAGTATATTTAAAGTAATGTGAGGTTTATATTTTTCGATTCGACATATCACTCAATCATAACCTGTGCTACCCTATGTTGTTCTTCAGGCATCTTTTATTGCAGAAATTATTGTCAATTCTCCAATCAGGAGATTTTTATGGAGAAGGCGAAAATATTATGAAATCTTTTTATTTCCATTTTGATTATAGTAGTGAGAGAAACAAGTGTAACAAGTGTTCGAATACGAAACCCCATTGTGAGTTTGTTCATAATCAAAACAATGTTTTCAATATTCTGACTTTTTCAGGGCCAGTTTCATAATCAGTTTTAAAGTCCCTTTAATTTTAAAGCTCCTTCAAGTTCAATATTTCGGTTTCATAACACATTTAACTTTCGGGACTTTAGCAGCTAAAGTATCCTTTCGCCCTGAATTCCTAACCTCTCGTGTTCAAACTGTCAACTCATTTGAGGTTAGTTATGTTGTGTTTTATTTCGAAATTCAAAATCGACTTTCACAAGTGGAGTGAGCATACGAAAATGAGAGTATGGAAACGTATAGATTTCCAATTTCGAAATGAAACTACAATTAGACACCATACGGCTCATGGTAAACATGCAGTTTACACAAGTGATTTCAATGACAAGTTTCCTATCAATCATTTGGAAAAGGAATTAAATGATAATTAAAATTTTTTTTGCTGATTCAGTCAATGGGAAACATGTTTCACCTAAAGTCGCCTTTACGTAAAGTCCCATTTAATTTCATTATGAAATCGGGTGGACTTTTAAAGTCGGCTTTAACTAAAGCCGACTTTTACTAAAGTGACTTAAAGGGGTTTATTATGAAACTGGCCCTTAGTAGTTTAATTGAGGGTTAGTTCTAGAATCAATTGGGTAGCATATTTATCCGTTGACAAACGCCTCCCGTATTTTTTCATTTTCAATATTGAAAAAAAATTAAATGCGCAAATTAGAAATGGCAGTTTGAATTTTTTATAATTTTTCAGATATGAGGAAAATGTCAGAGCGGAAAAGAAAATATTTGAGTGGAGCTTGCAAAAGGAAACCCTAGAGAGAAAAATGAAATGCATTTTCTAAGCAACGAAAGGTTTTTCAATGTTTTAAAAACCCACAATCAATTATTCAGCACAGTTGGTGTCAGAGTTTCTCGGCACTGAACGGGCCCCCAAGCCAAACGAAAAGCGTCAAAAGGGGGCCGCAATAATCTCATTCTATCGAACTTGCCGATTCGCTATATTTTTCTGATGATATGATGAACAAATCTAAAAAAATTGAGATACAATTATAACTCCTGAAATATAGAGAAATATTCCTGAATGGTATAAAAAGAACATATGAAGTTTCCAATAATATTTCCATTCGAAATTCGAATTTCCTCAATTACTCTCTCTGCTACCCCGTTTTCAACAGTTTTTTCTCTATTTCAGTATCGTAATGAGTTCATTACAGTACTAAAAGTAGTGCTGTAATGAAACTCATTACAGCATTGTTTTCAGTTATATTTTTCGTTTTATGATTGTCAGTACTGACCTCCGATCAAGTTTCGAATCAAATCAATTCGAATTACGTGATCTGTCAAATTTCGTATGTCACACCAACTGCCAAGATACAAAACAAAAGTCACTAATATGAATTTTCATTTGAATTTCGAGAATATTCCACAAAAATTGACTGAAATAGAGAAAATACCGTCTAATACTCGTTGCAGAAGGCAATTCCAACACTCATGCTATCGAAACTTCGCATTCGTGTTGGAATAGGAGCTCATTCTGCAACTTGTTTTAGAATATACTATTAATATACCGTCAAGCTTTTCGGGATTCTCTTTAAATAACATCGCCAAATGATCGTTTCATTAGGCTTAAGATAATCATAAATTATCTTAGGCATATAATGTCACAAACACATCTATCATACTTTTGCGCCTACTCCACAACAAGAAGTAGTCTGAAACTTTACATCGTATAGTTGATTGATATGTGTGAACAACAAAATTAGAAAAGATTAATGCATTTTTATTAAATAATGTTTCAAGTTTTTATATCATTGATTTCTTTCTAGTTATGTTCATATCAGAATATTCATTATTTTGTTCAGAAATTTTTGTTGTTCAATTTACAGGGTGAGTATTTGACTTGTACATATATTCAAACCATAGATTCTAGAGGTCAGAAGAAATACTTGTTTCGTATAGAATTTTTTTCGATTCAGCCTAGATAAAAAGATATCGTCATTATTAACTTTCATAATGGGCTATGCCAACCCTGAAAACATGACACTGAAGTTTTTTCGAGCATTATATGTACCCCTAAACTTTCGAGAAAATATAGAAGAAATTTAATTCTGTGGATCTTTTGAACAGAGGTGGATTCAGCCAAAGTGATCAGTTTTTCTTATTTCGCTGATATATATTTGTTTCAATCATGAATTACTCGAAAAATGCACATTTTACGAGATTTCGCGAAGAATACTCATATTTCCAAAACTGGCCAAATATTCATGAATTGGCATTCAACTTACTTTCAAGAGATGGGATATTAGAATTTCTGATATAATCATGTCATGTAATGATATATATTGATCAAAATGAAAAAAAATAACACATGTGAGTGAAATTTTGTGTTCTCAGGAGATTTGCCACATTAAGTAAAACCTATATTTTGGAAATCATTTCATTCAATGGAATCATTCACGAGATATATTCGAAATTTTTTTTTTTTTACTTTTTTTCAAACCGAGCCGAATCGGAAAAAATGGTAGGGACAAAAAGTGCTTCTTTTGACCTCAGGAATCTCCAGTTTGAATATATGTACAAATCAAAGACTCACTCTGTATATATTAATTTTATCAATTTTCTTTAATATATTTCTTTGAAAAAAGTCAAGGGAAAGTTATAAATATCATAGATCTATGGAGGGGGCCCCCGAATTTTGCGCTACGCCACTGCATCAGACAAACATTTTAGGTTATATACATATACATATGGTTATCTGCTGTCCCAGAAGCGTCGAGACACTGGAGCACATCACGGTTACCGACTCCATGATGGAGGAGCATCTTCTGGGATTAGACGTTTCTTCTGCCCCGGGTCCTGATGGATTCTCGAAAACCTTACTCAAAGCATTTTCAGCCTCTCTTAGTGGGCCATTATGTAAGATTATGAGTCGTGGGCTGTCTACGGGTTCTGTTCCTTCTGCATGGCGTCAGTCAACAGTTACACCAATATTTAAGAAGGGAGATAAACGGATCCCTGAAAACTATAGACCCATAAGTGTCACTTCTGTACTGGTGAAGGTTCTCGAGAAGATGATATCAAAACAGGTGCTCCAGTTCGCATTGCAGCGGTCCAAAATTCTATCGCATCCATTCCTGTTCCAGGAAGCTCGATTATTACTAATCTGGCATGACAGAATGATTCGACTTAATCGTTGGATGCTAAGATACTAACAGATGTACAGTATCTGGACTTTGCAAGAGCATTTCACCGAGTGCCTAGGAGAAGACTACTTCATAAGTTGGAGCATTTCGGCATTCGGGAATCTCATCAAGTCGTTTCTGTCGGGTCGTTCTTTTTCTGTTAGGGTCGGAAATTTGGCGTCCCCTTTGAAGACTGTGCTGAGTGGTGTACCGCAGGGTTCCATTCCCGAACCCCTTCCCTTAATTTCGTATGTGTCCGATCTGCAACAAGTATTGAGCTCTTCTTCTGCATCTTACGCAGATGATATCAAACTGTACAACAGGACGCTTCAGAGTGATCTGAATATGTAGGTAGGGTGGTGCTCTGACTGGTTGCTACCTTTGAATGTCTCCAAGTGTCGTATCCTGTATCTGGGCAACAATAATCCGAGAAAATCTTATTTTATTGATGGTGTTGCCCTGGATGGTGTATCAGTTTTGATACTATTACCTTTTGTGAATGCCCGAGCTCACTCGGTTTCTAATGGGTCGTGAGCCTGATCACACAATTCTCAAAATGAAAGTACACAATTCAAAGTCAAACAAACAACTCGTTTATTAACAAGTATTCCCTTTACAAATGTATATACAAAATTGTGAATCTGGTACCAAGATTCGTTTTCAGGAAGAAAATTTACAAAAATATTAAAAAGGTGAGTTTGATCACAAAACTCGTTATAAAAACTTTGTACAAAATTAATGGAAAATTTACAATTTCTGCCAATTAATTCCCTGGATATGTTGGTGGTTGGCAGGTCAGGTGATATGCCAATCAGGATTTCGGTTTACAGGTTGGTCGTATATCAATCAGTGCTGGATGGTGATGATTCCCAGAAATTCTGCTAGTCACACGAGGTCTCGTGGCTCCGTGAACTCTAAACGTCCTCGTGAATGAAGAAAAATGTAATGGATTCCTTCAGGAAAAGAAACTCCAAAAAAAAACTGAAAATTTAGAGACCATGCATAAGAAACATGCCAAGATGCAATAATGGACACTTCCGTCTCTGAAGCAACAAAAATTTAAACATTTACAAATTGAAATGAAGGAACACTCGTGTATTCATTTCGCTTTTTCAAGATGTCTAACTTATAAAAAAAAGGAGGAAAAATCTCAAGGAATTCTGATTCGGGTTGCTTCAGAACAGAAGGAAATGAATCGTGCAATAATAGGTGTAAATAAAGTCGTGCAACGAGCAGTGAATATTGAATAAAGCCTAAAAAAAAAATATTTCATGCACAAAATAAAATGGCAGAGGCATCCTGTAAAAAATCTGAAAATATATTTTTCTACAAAGCAGACGATACAATTGGCGGAAGCATTCGTAATAAAAATTCTTAAAATACAACAGCACAAAAATGAAGCCAAACAAGCGAGAAGAAAGAAATATACTTACCCCTTATTTAAGGGTTTTTTCTCTATAAGAAAAGATAATCGAAAAATGAGAATTTAAGTCTATGTATAACACCTTTATTCGGATGGAATCAAGAACGAAATGGAAGGAGACAAAATCATTCTTCGCCTGAGCCGCATATGATCCCATATGTCTTCCATCGTGCGAAGATATTCACGATGTTTTACATTTCGCTGGCCTCTACATAAAACAATTAACAGTTTATTTAAAAGTCGCCGGGTGGAACGCTACAAAGGCTGTATGAGCCATGTCGATCTGGGTGTTCTTGTGAACAGTAATTCATCTTGGAGTCCACACATCATACATAAATATCTGCAATAAAGCAAAACAACGGCATTACATGATCCAGCAGTGTTTTGAGGTACATCCGCCCAATGAGGAATGTTCACATTTTTCAATTTCTTTATATTCCTATTCTCCGTAGAAAATGAAAATATTGTGTCCAAAAATTATTTGAATACTTCAAATAGCGCCCGAGATATCGAGTTATAAACATGAGTTCGATGGATCTGTGTGACGTCACTTACACCCAACGACTTGCGAGGTTCAGTACGTAGCCGGGTCCAATATAAGGGCCTCTCGGCTCACGGAGTGCGATTTGCGTATGTAGTATGACGTCTCATCGCCGCGAGGAATTGAATATTCGCGGGGTTGTAAAATCCGAAATACTAGGTCTTTTCGACTGAAACAAAAACTAGTGATTTCATATACATATAGGTTATACTGTGACGAAGTTTCGATCGATTTTGCATACCTGTGAACATTCCTCATTCTGGAATTTGCTGGACCTGTTTGGCAGCCTTGGCTTCAGCGGGATGCTCAGATGCTCGAGTCTCTGCAGCAACGGGTCACACGTTTGCCATATCTGGTGCGAAGGCCCACCTACCAGGATCACTTGAATATCATGCGTCTCGACACATTCGCGGATCGGAAGCTTCGCGGAGACATAATTGTGACGTTTCGAGCATTAAGAGGATTTTTTGGCTTCGATCTTGCTCATCTCTTTGAGTTGAACACTAACCATCTCAGGGGGCATGATTGGAAACTCGTGTGGGAGAGATCCCATTCGAGAACCCGTCAACACTTTCTCAGCAATCGGGTGTTTGCTTGTTCGAATCAGCTTACATCTCATGATGTTGGAGCTCCGTCCGTCAATGTCTTCAAGAATCGGTTCGACATCTGGAGGATAAGTGTTCTTCGGTAGTTTTTAATATGCTGGTTTTTTTTTGTTCATTGCTCGTTCTTTTTACTCATTCACGTTTCTATTATATGTGGATCCTCTCCCTATGCACAGAGCAATCGAAATGGCAAGTAAAGGCTTTGAGCGATGAGAGAACGGCTTCTCGACTATGGTTCTATTAGACATTCGTGTCCTCGGACATGGGCGAACTCGAAGAATACTGTACGCACCACGGGCAGAAGTCAATATGGCTGACTTTGCCTTCCTCCTAGACTGAAAGAGTCATTTAATTGCAATGAAATAGGTATGAACAGGGTGATTGTTTATATATTACTCAATAGCTATCTCAGTTAATATTGGTAGTACACAAACGTTCAAATGGGCAAATTGCAGTATATTTTATGGGCATTCAGAATTCAGTACTAAGAATTGTATTAAGGCACCGTTAACCTAAAAATCCCATGTGAATTGTTGTTTTTCAAATGGCACACACCTGTATTTTATTTTTCTAATCGGTAGAGCTCTTTCTTCTGATTTCAAATATTTATATATACTTTATCGAGGTTTTTTTCGACAGTTTCTGAAAATTATTGTTTTTTTTTTGTCTAAATCTAAGGCAGCTGTAGAATGCCACTCGAAAATACTGTGATTTATTTATATCGAAGTTCCATTCTATGGTCTCCTGATAGTCCCTTCTCAACATCATTGGACACTTTTTTATGGGGATATTTGAAATATAAAATGCTCGTCTGCAAAATATTGAAGAAATTAAATTCAGAATAGAAGAAGAAATTGAGAACCCCTATATATTCCATAAATGTTGGGGAAAATCTTCAAAAACTTGAAAAAAATATTTCGACTCTGTCTAGAAGTAAATATGGGTCATTTGAATCCCTAATTTAATTTTCAGTTAATAAATAAATAATATAAATATCAGAAGTTATCATCCAAGGTTCCTTTGATATGAAAAAATCGCATCGTTCTCGTGTGGCATTCCACAAAAGCCTTTGATTTAGAAGAAAATATCTATATTTATAGAAAACTGCCAGAGATACTCTCAATAAAGTGTATATATTTGAAATCAGAAGAAAGAGCTGTACTGCTGTTAACCGGAACGACATCTATTGGCGTTATTCGCAAGAAAGAAAATAATTTCCTATTTTTTTTTTCCTTTTCATCAAATTTTTCAAGGTTTTATGGTATTTTATGTTAACCCCGCCGTAGAAGAATCTAACAAAAAAACTTCCATAAAAAACAGTTCATCCAATCTTGAGTTATAAATGGTGTAACCAACAATATGGCCGACTGAGTTTTATACACATATTAAGATTATTTGAGAAGTACAATGACCCAAAAAAGATTTAGCGGGCCCAGTTTGTTGAGAATTGAGAATAATCGAGCCAGGAATATGGACCTTCACGAAGTAATAAATGTATTTGCAACAAAGAAATCAATTACTCAAGTTATTTACCCATTTACTTCAAGTAACACAGTATTTTCTGGGATTGATAACTATATTTGAAATAAAGATGCGATTATGTATATTATTAACCACAAATTTTGAATCATATTTAGAAAGTATAACTTCAAGTAATATTTCTTAAATAATACTTTTCTTAAATAAAGATTTTTTCAATAAATACGCATGCCCGTTCGAGGGGACCCGAAAAATAATTCTGCGGGGGGGCCCAGTCGAAATTCGTTACGCTACTGCCTGTAACTTGTATGAGGAAGAGTTGAGATTCGTCCAATACCTCCTTGCCTCCCACTATCCCAGTTCCGTAACCGAGACGTGAGACATACGGATCGGACAGTGAAACAGTAACAGTTCCTCTGGATGACTTTGAGATTGGTTATTGAGCTCCGAACCCACATTCCAATTTGTGTGGGACCAGGACCGATATGCTGAAGAATACCATAGAAATTGGTGTCCCAACGGCCGAAACAAGGAATCGATGTGCTTGGGATTCAGGCCAAGCAGCCTGCAGGTGATGAGGATTTTTACTAGTTGTCCCAAACACTGGCTCTTGCCGTCGTTTAGGCAAGGCTTTCTAAATCTAACAGGCCGGAAAGTTGAACGTTGCCGTTGTTACCATCGGAGTGTCAGGTAGCACGCGTATATATAGAGAGTATCCGCATTTCTTATGCAATTCGCACTGTTTTCGATATAATTTCGAATTTATTTCAATTCACAATGAAATAAAGAACTATAGGGAGAAAAATAAAACAACATTTCGTTTATCCGCGAATAATTTCTTAATATTTTAACGCAAATAATCCAGAACTCACCACGACTAGGTAGCTGTTGTATTGAGTTCAACAAGATTACAATCAAAATGGAAATTATTCTACTTTCTAAAGTGAATAGAAGAGGTCAATTAACATCAATAGAGGAAAAAAACTATTATTTCGCCCTCAAAAACGATTATATTCTGACTGCTGATCTTTAAACTCAAAATAAATCCTTCAAAACAGAAATTCAACAAGAATAAATTCCGATTGAATGAAAAATTTGAATGTAAACCTAAATTACTAAGGAAGATGTTACTCATAATTTGAGAAAATTAGCTTAATATATTTTCATAAGACTGCTGACATAGTGAACATTTGTCGTGCTAAACATACCAAGTACGCTAGAAATATCTTGTAAATAAACATTTCAAAACGTGTCTCTAATTATTCCCTTCATCAAATTTCACTTCATATTCGGCAGTAAGAATAGTGTTGAAAACAATGTATTGTACATTCAAATGAAAATTGTGAGGGACTCTTCAATGAACCCGGTGTTGAGTGAAGAAGATAATCACTTACAGGGACGTCTTGGTCTAATAATTCAGAGGTCACAAACTCGGTACAGGTGTTAACCAGAAATTTAAATAAATATTAAATTAAAAATCTTCGTGTTGATAATCTTTCCAGATCTGAACACTCAGAGTCGAAAAAATCAATCATGAAAAGCCGAACACGGCGAAGATCACAAACCTTTTTACATGCTTCCCGGTCGAATTTCTAATGCGAACTATTGACAACTGCAAACTGCAAGGACGTAACACTCCGAGCGTCCGATTGCAACCCTCCGATATCATTTCGGCAACGTCGCATTTTCAAGCAACCGTCTGGCCCTGTTGAATATCGCGATTTAGGATATGGAGCTTTTTCATTACCGCAAGGCCACGAAAAAAGAGGCACAGTATTTAATTGACGTTGCTGGAACTCAGGGTCAATGTCGTTGCATTCATATTATCACATGATAATGATTTCAACACGTCATAAACTGAACTAAAGAATCCATCCAAGAATTTTAAATTTCATTGCTTGAACGCACGCTATTCCAGCGCTACGCTGGTGATTTCGTCAACTATTAGGTATCTTCTTCTCTTCCCCTCTGTCGGACACTTTTTGAATGAATCACAATTACTTAACTATGACGAAACTCGAAACTCCCTCAAAAGATTACCTCTAACCACCAGTCTCCAAAGTTAGCTGCGCAAAAACTTGGTACATTTCGGTTACGTAGTAAAGTAAGCTGTAGTTACTGCGCCCAAATTCGTCTTCTGTAGTTTGAAAATTGCGTAGTTCAAATCCCCCTCATTTTTTAAACCCACTGTCACAGGTGTCAAAACAGGGTGTTTATATTTTTTGATTAGAAAATTTTTCGTTTCATAAGGAAATACTTGTATATGTACACATTCGATTTTCATTAAGAAACTCAAGGGCTTAATTAATGAACCATAATTCATAATAAGAGACAATAAATCGATGCATAAATAATTTTTCATCACGAACCTTGAAATTTGGGAAAAACACAAATAATATGGCAGATATTCTAGTAACGGAATGGATGGAAGAATTTGAAGCTTTAACTGAGAGTGAAATACATACATATTCAGCAGAACAGGAACACAATCACGAAATAATGATAGCATTATTCGATGTCTTCTCAGAACCTGTAAAATACAAATTAGACCATGTATGTAGTAATTAACATAATTCAAACAACATCTCTAGATCTACTAATTTACAGATGTTAGACGGTATATGCCGTCAGCTACTAGATTTCTATCGATCAGGGGAAAAGCAATTGAAGAAGTTCACTCTGCAATATATACCCATGTTAGTTTTTCTACATCTGAATGACAAATCGATATCTTCTGTGCAAACTCTTTTGGTGAGCCTATACAATTTAGAGGTGAGAGAAACAGAATTTATTTTCCTTGTTCATCTTCACTTCAGTCAGCATGAAATTCCTGACCTGAAACTATAGGGATTTTTCCTCGAGCTTACCACACCAAACCAGAGCATACCATAGTTAACTACACGAATTTCTTCGCGGCGTAGTTAGAACCATGACGTCACAGTTAACTACGCCAGCAAACCAATAGATCAATCTGGTTTGGTGTGTAGTTACTCGAAAACGGAGAGAGAGGGACTGACACTTTCCTTTGCACTCATCCGCCATAACTTACCACACAGGGCACGAAGATAACCATGACGTCATGAAGTTGACTAACTACACTGTTGTAGTTAGCTCGAGGAAAAATCCCTTATGTGTTTCAACCAAGATCTTAGATGTCGACACCTAGTTGCAGATAATATATTACAGGGGTAATAGTCAATTAGTCTATCATAACATTGATTATGAGTAGCATGCAGAGCAGACATGTCTCTTGAATCATTTGTCTATCTCCACCCCATCACATTATTTACCCTTTTGTTTTGAAACAAGAATACAATATATGAAACCTATGTTGACTCCTTTCTAGAGAGTTGCACAGTGCTATTTCCTGAATTTTAATTATTCATATAGCAAGAATAGCATAAGCAAATAAATAAGTGGTGGCAGTGATGAACTGAGAACATTTCTAAGGGGGAATTCTAATTTCAATTACTTGAAACTCAAACACCATTCTTGCTTAGCCCTCTTGTGACAGGAGATTCAAAAATCCAAATTACTGACTGACATGTATGCTTGAAATAAATATATTTGAAAGCCTCGAAAAAGCATTGAAATATGGCAAACACACAGATGTTTGATCATATTTAATGAGAATGCTCCTAAGATACCAACTGAAAACCCCTCTATACAGGGTGTCCAGAAATGATAAGCAAAAAACTTAAGGCAATTTTTAGATCGAAAATAAATGGTACATCTTCCTATAAATTTTTTTGAAAATTTGATTATTAACGAACATACTGGGCGTGAAAGTTAATTTTCTTTCACAGTTTTTTTGCTTTACGTTTTGCCACATCAATTTGAACCTTCGTTACGAATGACTGATTCATTATTATGTGTGTATTGCTATGTTTGAGGCTAAAATTAAATCAAAAAGATTTTGTTCATCGCGAGCAAGCAATGCTATTTTGCGCTTTTCTCGAAAACGGCTAGATTTATCGAAATAAAAGTAGTATACCTTTTTTGTATAAAAAAATCTATAGAATGAAAATATTTTGTCGAAATGTGCATACAGTGTAGCACAAAAAAGTTGGTACTATTTAAACAACAGTAAAGGCTGGTATGTGGCGCCCTCTACAAAATGAGAGATGAGAAAATATAGTTAGCAAATTCCCCTTGCTCATCCCGTGCAAGACACAAATAGGTACGAAATATCGTCGCAATATTTTGGTAACAAAACATACAGCAAAAAAAACTGTGAATAAAATTCAACTCTAACACCCTGCCACCCTGTAACTTCGTTAATTATACATTTGAAAAAAAAATTTTGTGTGAAGATATAAGCCAAAAAGACCTTCAATTATGATATATTTTTGAATATCAATGACTTCGGCTTTCTCCAGAAGTGGTATAAACTTTCCTATTTTAAATAGAACACCCTTTATATTATGACTTTTTCGGATAGATTTTCGAATGCCACATCAATTTTATGTGTAATACTCCTATATTGCTAATCCCTATAAGTGGAAGCATAGACTATAGACAGGGACCGACTGCATACTTTCATCTCACTCACATATACGAGTTGCGTTATGACAGAAGCATTTATATATTTTTCATTTTTATTTTTGGTAGTTGGTTGAGGACTTGAGGATAAGTCCGCGGATTAAGAGAAAGAAGCCTTGCGTTTTGAGTCAAATGCTTGATTCACAATGAACATATCATTATATAAGTAGAAAGCAAATATTCAAACAATAATAAATGATACTTAATAAAAATAGAAGTGTTCTTAATATGTTGCGTAATTTCTACATTTACATCAGAGCTTGTTAATGTTTACAACACAACTCGTTTGCAATCAACACATCCTTCTAAAGACGGCTGTGCAATCAAGAATAACAGAATAAACAATTCAGTCTTATGCCTCTAACCTCGAAAGCTAAATGATTGTCATAGAGGAAATAATATTTCTATCTATTCCCTTCAAAATTGTCTCTCAAAACTTGTAAACATGCTCCACTTCCCATCATGCGCATTAAAATATTGGTATAAGTGACAGAGATAGAAGTATATGTATGTCTAGACCCCTACTAGCAATATAGGAGTATTATATATATATATATATATATATATATATATATATAATATATATATATATATTATATATATATAATATATATATATAATATATACGCATTAGACTATCTTTACCAAGCCCGCCATAAGACACAGGTGAAGTGAAGCCAGGGTGTGCGGTGATACAAGGGGGGTGTGTATAATTTATACATTTGGGAGTACGTATCGCAACCCATTAGAAGCCTGTCATATGGTAATGCCATACCAAGCCTATTTGTGTAAAAAATAGATGATTCACGGTCTATGGCAAGCCCGAGCAGTGTTGCCAAAATATTCCAGTTGAATATTTGCGTCTGAATTATTCCGCTGCATTATTTTCGATTTGTTTCATATCCAGATATATACATACGACACAAAGTGCGGCCACCTGAAGCCACGCGTTGAGTCATTAGTTGTACAATGAGGGTGATACCATTTCCACATCGATTTGATATCCTCGGATACCACGAGAGCTGTTTTTCGGAGAATGAAAGATAAGGAAAACACTACGATTATTTTCTGTGAAAAATTGTTTCAAATCTTCATGTATCAAAAAGAATTCAAAATTTTCTTTATTCTTCAATTTTAATTCAATGTCATTTCCAGTCAAATACTTGAAAAAAGCTTTTACGTCTGCTGCGTACGTCATAAGTTTCATGCGAATACTTGATGAGACCTACTATTCAAAACTCATTATATTTCGTGGATAAAAAAAGTAGATACTCGAACGACACTAGAATATAGGAGAGATATTTGTTCGAAAATTTCGCATTTATTCCTTGTTTTCAAATACAGGTATCCCACCAATTCCGTTCGTTGTATTATTTTTGGGAAGGAATCGAAATTCACAATTGAAATTTCGAGATCCCGTTGGACTGAAAGTAACACTTTCCACTCTTCAAATCGGAATGAAGCTCTGTTTGATCACGGATAACTTTAATTTGAAAAGTGAGGAATAAAAAAGATTTTTTGTGTAAATGCTTGAAATTACAAGGTATGATACAGTGGATACTGTGAGTCTCAAAATTGATGACAACGTGAAGTCATAATTGAATATATTGCATTAAAAGATATTGTAGGTGTGCAGACAGGGACGAGCCCAAGGGGGGGATGGGGTGGATGATCCTTCCCCCAATGTTGAACGTAGTTGGCAAATTTTTAAAACAGTCGGAAGATTTTCAAAGGAGTTGGAAAAATTTCAAAGCAGTTGGAAAAATTTCGAAGCAGTTGGAAAAAATTTCAAAGCAGTTGGCAAAATTTCAAAGCTGTGGGAAAACGCACGGACAACAAGTGTGAGAGAAAATTATGGGTAGTGACCACAGAATATCGGAAGTCATAACATAAATCGTTCAAAACACTAAATACATTAGGAAATTTTGTTCAAAATTGTTTCTTCAATATAACTGATATAGGTCAAAACCGTTTCCCTACTAAATTTGGAAACTGGTTTTGTTAAGAAGTATCTTGATTTATGACACACACTTTGACATACATTTTCTGTTTTATTTCCTAGTTATATTGCTTTTCTTTATTTCATGTAATCTGTAAGCAAAATTAAGGCTCATTTTCATCAAACGACATATATTTTCTGGAAATTTTGTTCCTATTATTCTGTGAAATGGACCCATGTTAGGGATGAGCAATTTCAATATTATGAATCTCATACAAGTGGTCAGTAATCAACTTTGATTTTTCATCTACCCAACATTCAATCATGTATATTTCTTCATTTTATGGAATCTGCTTTTTTCGTGAAAAATATCTTGTTTTATGATGCTTGAATTTTTGAGATACACCAAAGAATGAAACTGAACTAAATTACAGAATGAAACAAGAAGTGTGCCTCAAAGTTTCCAATATAATTCAAGGTATTCCTCACGAAAAAACGATTATTGAAAATTGGAAAATTAACTTCAATTTCTCATAACTTTGATTCCCAATATTTACTCTTTTCACGGAAAAAAAATAATAGATTTTTCAGAAAAATATATTTTCTCTGATGAAAATGAGCCATGCCTTCGCTTACAGATTTCATGAAATAAAGAAAAGCTACAAAACTGGAGAAACAAACAAGTAGTGTTTTCTAAAAGTTTCGAGTAACATCAAGATACTCATCATGGAAAAACAAACCCTTTAAAATCTACTCAATTGAATGTTCGGTAGATGGAAAAAAAGTAAATTACTCCTCACTCTGTTGAAATTCATCATTTTGAATTTTTTTTACCGAAACAAATATAATACCATAATATGTATAACGGTTTCCTGTTAATTCAATGTCCAGTTGGAAAATTTTCGATGGAACATATTTGTTAGTGACATTTCGAATCCAACTCTTCTCAAAAATACAAACAAGGTCCAATTCAGAATTCACGTTCGAAATGTCGTCCATTCGGTTCCAGACATATCGATCTCGACCAGACTGCGTTGTCAAAGAATTTCGTTAGGATCTGAACTATGAAAAACTTTACATACTTTGATTCGCAACTGTTCTATATTTCGTTCGCGTAAACTTCTTTCTTAATTATACCCCATAAATAGTAATCTAGTGGGGAAGATCTGGAGATCGAAGCGGTCGAAGAAATCGACCCATATTTCACCAGCAACATTCCTCAAATATTCTTGACGAATATTCTCTCTTGTTTTCCCTATACCAATCATTGAATGCGAGGCGCAATTCACGCAAGAAATTTTCGACTCGGTTTTCAAATGAAATATCTGAGTTGGTCATCTGTGACAAGGCAGAATACAGATAATTGAAATGCAGTTTGAACTTCCTTGACTTTGTTTCATTCGTTATTCCTTGTCGGGTAAATTTAGCTTGGTCAGACTGAATAACATGTTTCAATAAGTTTTTGTGTTCTTGAATTCTCAGTAAAAATTCTTCACAAAAAATTACCATTAATTGGACGGGGTAGAAATTATCAATGAATAAGATTCTCTGATCTTCTAAATCATCAAAAGATGACCGAGGATGAGTTTGATAATAACTCATTACGTCGATCTGTTTTTTTTTTCAATTACGGTAATGATTTTGTTTCTCCTGTACGGCAGGACCATGAAATTCCGCTGGATCCTGAGAAACTTCACTATCGTTATCCCAGGTAACTCGGGATATCTGATATCGAAATCGCAACATGTTATGTAAACAATTCTTGCGCTTTCTTCATTTATAACAGCTGTTTTGCAAAATAATAATTCTGAACATTTTATTTAGAGAAATGAACAACAAAGAAGGGCAGTATGCTCACAGGAATGAACATTTTCTGAGATATTTTCAGTGTGCTGAATTGTAGTCGAAAATTCTGAATTCAATGTGTTGCGAGAATGAAATTAGTAGGAATGAAAATGTGATATTTTGACATGTTGTCAGTTTCGATAAATTGTTTTCTTCTGCAGTTCAATGTTTCATCCACACATTCAGTAACTAGAAAAATTTTGATTCATATTCATTTTTTGGCAGGAAATGGTAAGTTTGTAATAATTTCGCGCATTTTCTGCCCTTCGTTTTTAAAATGAATAATTTGTCACTAATATTCATAAAATTTCTTTGAAAATACGAGGTAAGGCATCTGGTTTCATCTATTTTTCATAGTGCGTTGTGGAAATAATAATTTGTTTTTGACAATTGCAGTGACACATTCCTTTATGTCAATAGTTGCAATTTAATTGGCAATGGAGAAATTTCGATGAATCAGCGAATTTGTGTAGTAAAACAATTCATATTAAATAATTCAGTTGTGCAAGTGCAAAAAAATTTTCGTCAGGAATTTAATATGGAAAGACACGGAAGAATTCCAACATGCCAAAACATATTTAGGTGGGAAAGAGATTATGATGTTAGAGGGAATGTTGCATCAAATTTTTGTGGAGGTATGCGTAAAGTCAGAACACCCGAAAATATTGATCGGGTGAGACAAGCTGTGATAAGAAGTCCGAATAGATTTGCATCAAGGCAGTCACTTGTGTTGCACATTTCCAACAAGACAGTGCGAAGAATTTTAAAACGTAAATTGCACATATTAACATCGTTATTTTTCAAAATTTTGTTTCAATAAAATGTTTTTTGCTTTTATAACAAATTTTTTTTAAATAGGTGACACCAAATGCCCAACCCGTTAGTTGAATGTATTCATAACATAGTAATTCTATTGTGAGAAGATAAAACGAAAGAACTATGGACAGAGAAAAATCAAATCAAATCGCAGGTGTCTGAGAGACACCACCTCACTCTCTATGGCAGTGAAATACCACCTCACCGGTTAATTCAACCAGTTGAATTAATTGATAATTGCCAATAAATTCAAAATACGATGTCCAAAGAAATTGATTTCCCATAATTGAAAAAACTTTGCAATTCGAAGCAATTCCCTTTTTTCACACAAACATCATTTTCTTACGTTAATTTCCCCATGGCATTAAAAAAGAAGTTCTCGTTTGAAACAATTTAGTGCTCACTTTTTCAAGTTCGCAGTTTGCCAACATTGACAAACATTTTTGAACTGTACCTAATGATTTGTTATCTAGAGGTCATGACAAAAACTTGATGTTTATCTTTCACAAAAACCTAAAATCGAGAATCATCCAATAAAACAAAGTTGTTTTTTGTTTTAGCGAAGCTCTATTTTCAGATGAATATTCATAATTTCACTTCTGGAACCATTGCCTGGCCTATTATAAGAAATTTCACATTCGAACAACTCCCTAAGAACGAATTCCGTATAGAATGCGACATTGCCAGACTTACGGGCTTCGAATAGAAGCGAGGCATGGCGGGATTCCTATAATCAGGGTTATATCGCCAGGATGTATATATTTATATACGGAACTAGTGGAGCACCACCTACAGGTGGATCCCGTGAACTAAGCGCGTATATATTGCGATATTATATGGGCGATATTCGGCCCAGGCGAAAATTCGTATATAGACTCACTGACCCATTAGGAAGCCTGTGTAGAAGATATACACGCAATTTTTTAGGAAGCCCGATCCGGGCTTCGTAAAAATGATTTTGGCTCAGTAGGGGTAGTCGCGTGTAGCATTTTCGGCTGCGTAAGGTCGCGTAATACGTATATATATATATATATATATATATATATACAGGGTGTCCCACCGGGAGTGCCATTAGAAGTTTATAGAGAAATAATTATTCGATCCATTTCAAATTTTGTGTGGATATATAAGCTAAATAGACCTTCATTTATGATATATTTTCAAATATCAATGACTTCCGCTTTCACCGGAAATGGTAGCAACTTTCTTATTTTAAATGGAACACCCTGTATATTATAAGTTTTTTGGGTAGATCTTTGAATTCCACATTCATTTTATTTATCATTCCCTATAGCCATCTGAAGTCGTTTTCGAGTTATTCACTGTTTTGTGAAAAAAAATACAAATTGGGCCTTGTAGAACACTGAAAATTCAATGAAAGCGCAACGCACAATCTCAGATCTGTTTTTTGAAATGGGCTACCGAAAAGATATTCGACGTCACTCTGTAGAGAAAATAACGTTTTGATATACTGGGAGGTAAAATGAGAGTGTCAAAGTTGGAATTTCAAAAAAAGCCAAAAACTCGATTTTTTCAAATGGAAACCGTATTTTTTTCACTCACATATGAATTTGTGAGGTAAAAATAAGTGGAGTCTATTCAGGGTTCCCTATATCTGAAATGTACCATTTTCGAGATATTCAGAAATAACTGTTAGCAACGAGCATATTATAATATGTGAGGTATCGATTATGATCTATGTTCACCCTTTCATAAAAATCTTTGACTTATTCAGAATAATTTTCCATGCTTCTGTTGTTGATATTCCTCAAAACTTATCTCATTGTTCAAAGAAAACGACCACTAGTTTTTTACTGCTCATAATGAAAATAACGAGATATTTTCCGGAAAATATGACATACACATCGAAAGCTTAAATTGTAATGCAAAACTTATGAAGCAAGTCATGAAACTTCCCGAACTTTTATTCAGATATATCAGAATAGAAAATTTAGTCATACCACATTTTGAAAATTTCGTCCACCTACTTCCAAATATTTTTCCCACCTTCCCAATATTTCTTGGTTGGTGGATTTCCTTATTCATTCTGTAACAGAATTCTGCCAATACATTGCACGATTAATTCTTCAGTAGGAACAAACCTGGATTATTTTGAATAAAGTCATACAGAATCTTATGAAAGGGTGAACATAAATCATAATTGATACCTCACATATTATAATATGCTCGTTGCTAACAGTTATTTCTGAATCTCTCGAAAATGGTACATTTCAGATATAGGGAACCCTTAAAAGACTCTACTTATTTTTTCCTCACAAATTGGAATGGGAGTGAAAAAAATACAGTTTCTATTTGGAAAAATCGAATTTCTGCCTTTTTTGGAATTCAAACTTTGACACACTAACAGTTTTTCCTGAATATCTCGAAATGGTACATTTTGGATATAGGGAACCCTGAATAAACTCCACCTATTTTCACCTCACAAATTGATATGTGGGTAAAAAAAATATGGTTTCCATTTGAAAACATTGAGTTTTTGGCTTTTTTTGAATTCCAACTTTGACACTCTCATTTTACCACCCAGTATATCAAAACGTTATTTTCTCTACAGAGTTAGGGTGAATATCTTGTCAGTAACCCATTTCAATAAACGGATCTGAGATTGCGCGTTGCGCTTTCATTGAATTCTCAGTGTTCTACAAGCCTCAATTTGTAAATTTTTTCGAAAAACAGTGAATAACTCGAAAACGGCTCTAGATGGCTATAAGGAGTGATACATAAAATTAATGTGGCATTCGAAGATCTATCCGAAAAAGTCATAATATACAGGGTGTTCCATTTGAAATAAGAAAGTTGATACCACTTCCGGTGAAAGCGGAAGTCATTCATATTAAAAAATATATCATAAATGAAGGTCTTCTTGGCTTATATCTTCACACAAAATTTGGAAATGATCTAATTATTATTTCCCCATAAACTTCTAATGGGCACTCCCGGTGGGACACCCTGTATATATATATGCTTTAACCCTGGATTCCTAACCTCTCGTGTCAAACTGTCAACTCATTTATTTGAGGTTAGTTATGTTGTGTTTCATTTCAAAATCAACTTTCTCAAGTGGAATGAGAATGCGGAGTATGAAAACGTAGATTTCCAATTTGGAAATTTGGAATTAAACTACAATTAGTGCCATACGGCTCATTATGGTTGCAACTGCAGTGTTGCAATTGATATCAATGACATGTTTCCTATCAATGATTTTGAAATGGAATTAGGTGATAATCAAAAAAATTATGCTGATGCAGTTAATGGGAAACATGTTAGAAATTCATAACAGGTCATTTTGCTATATTAAACTGATGTATTTGGTGAAAATAAATGCTTATTCAAAGATTATGTTTATTCAATGATGTTAATCTGTGGCATACATACATACATACATTCAATGATGTTAATCTCAGGCAATGCTCCCTTATTGCCCTTTTGTCAGCCGCAATCATCAATTCCATTTTTTTTTGTAATATTCAGTTTGGGATTGGTCTTTTCTCCCAAATTTCTAGATATTTTAAATTTGAAACTTAGCGTTATATCCACAGGAAATGAAAATAACACAACCTCCTTCAATTTTGAGATGGCTGTATTTGAATACAACAGCTATTCGAATACAACAGCAACTGTCTATTTTAGGTCAATTGAAACGATTGCAGTTATGCCAATATACAACATTTCGTTTCCTTTACGTAAAGTCCCATTTAATTTCATTATGAAATTGGTTGGACTTTTAATGTGGGCTTTAGCTTAAAGTGCACATCAACTAAAGTGTGCTTTAGGGGTTTATTATGAAACTGACCCTAATTGAGAATATTTTAGTGAATG